>RCNN01000067.1:0-94103 GCA_003667245.1 Heterostelium multicystogenum | reverse complement strand
AATACTTCAATTTTTTACTCCTTAAAAAAAAAAAAAAAAAAAAAAAAAAAAAACAACCTTTTTTACTCCCTTAAAAAAACATAAGTAAACCAATGGGTTTTCCTGCTTAGCCAACTAGAAGATATCTAATTATTCTTTTTAATCTCGCATGTATGACTCAGAAGAATAGGTTATCTCACCTTTGGATAAGCAGGAAAACCCATTAGTATTAATAGAACCGTAGGATTCCGGAAAATATCACCAAGTCACTTCAGATATAGGGGAGTGAATCAAAATTTAAAAAAAGTGATAAAGTATTTTGCTATGATTTGGTAAATTTAATATGTGAGGCATCAAGTTTTTTGATATCCAGTAATTCAAAAAAAAAGATAAATCTGCTGATTCACCACACAAGTCGATATTTGCAGTCATTCTGTTCTTCAAAGATTGATTTATTAACTTGGTATTTTTTTTTAAATTAAAACCTTGAAATGGGTTATAATATAATATTGTGGATTCGAAGGTTCCCAAATAATGAAACTATTCACAATTAGTATTTGTATATTCAAAAATAAACTAATAATTCTGTAGAATTCAAGAAGAACTCACTTTATCATATAAAGATCTTCTGGTGATGGATAATGCTCAAAAGAAGTTTTTTGGCTAAATAGAAAACCCATTGGTTACAATAAAACACTTGACCCAAATGCATATGGATATGCTGAAGCCAGTAATTTGTTTATTTCTTTAGATATATTGTTTTATAGTTGATTTGTTGAATTTTGGGAATGGATTTCAAAATGCCCAGACAAAAACCTTGATTGATGGAACATAGTTGCTGTTGAAGTGTACTGGGAAATTGGTTATAGATATTCTTGATTCTTTAGGTGAACTTGGTAGTCCCCATCATCAAGTAAATAGTCTTTATCAATCTTACGTATTTGACAAGCATTTTTTGGTGCTTTGTTTTTTCCTAAAGATGATATTTTTCAAATGCTTTGGCAAGTATTCAGAACATCCTGGTATATATTCCATGATCAGTGTATTGACAGTCTCGGGTATCATAGCTATATCAACATTTAAACACTCCTGACTTCTAAGCTCTATGGTTTCAACTGATTCTGGGATTACACCCTTTTCTATGAAATCAGTTAGACGGTCTATTTTCAGTACCTTAACTGAATTTGGTATAGAACCAGCTCTAAACCTTTGATCAGATATACTCAAGATTTCGACTCCTGGGGTGATTTCTCCTGATTGACCATTGAAAGATATTTCCTTTATCTTTAGATTTGAAAGGAATGGTGGAAATATTGATGTTTTGAAGGTATTCAAGCTGATACTGTATATTTTCTGGGAACAGTTGAAAAAAAGTCATAGTTGGCAAATTCACTTAGTATACATTCTGTAATGGAGGGTGGCATTGATGATTCTAAAACGATAGTTAGAATAAAATGAAATCTTTTTTAGCATTGAAGGCAGTTGACTCAAATCTTAAACTCATTGGTGTCATATTGTGTGGAGATCTTATTTCGGCGAATCCAACTTCAAGTAGATTGGGGAGAGAATACAAAACTGAAATATAAGTCGCAGAAATATACTCAATGAAACAAGTGAGCTAGGCAAAATGATATCCTGAATTCGCATGCTGGTACTGATGTTTAGGAACTTGAGATTAGGAGGAAGGGATCCCATCTTTAAAGGATGTTCATAATTTTTGACGATGAAAGGTCAATCTTTTCAAAGTGGTAGGAAGAACTCCAGGCTCTATTGGCTGATTGAACTTTAATCCGAGATAAAATAGATTCCAATCCTTCAGGGAGGACACCACAATTAAGTGGCTGGTTAAATCCCATGCCCAAATCTAACTCTTTAATTCCAGAAGGTATGCAACCAGGATGCAGTTTCTCATTGAATACAAAGTAGCAATTCAAAGTACTAATGTTGCTTGGCAGTCTATATCTCAAAGTACGACAACCAATCAAACTTTTTACATTAGACTGGGATAATAGTTTGCATAAATGCTCATGGTCAATAGGCACCTGAGTATCAAGATTAAAATGAATGGAAGCCCTAGCTTCTTTATCTAAATAAACTTTAGAAACATTTGGAGGAATCGATTCTAACGACCTAAACCTACCTAAAATGGTTCACATGGAAAGATAGTCTATTATTAGTTTAACTTAAACATTATCATCATCATCATCATCATCATCATCATCATCATCATCATCATCATCATCATCCAGGTGATATTAGTAAGACTACTTACTAGCATCGAGAAAATAATCATAGACTTTACTGTAAGTTGACCTTGCACCAATATATAAGAAAGAGGTTGCTTTTTGACTCTACAGATTTGACATAGATATCTTTGTAGGAGTTTCAAATAGAAATTGAAAGTTGCAGACAGAATACTATCCGATACGATATCATCTGTATTGAAATGAAAATATTTCTCTCTAAGATCAAACCATCTCTTACAAACCAAACTAAAGCATATTCTATCGATATTATCAAAGTTGCGATATAATTTGTTTTAATAACAATGGTGAGAAACTAACAAATATATGATTATTATTATTATTACTGTAAGGACTATCCTCCATCTTTGAGTGGATAGATAGATAGATAGATAGAAATATATATAATAGAACAGATATTAATGCATTTATTACTTGATGATTAATTGTAGAGAAAAAATTAGAATTTGGTCCATCCAAATTTTTTAAGATACACATCAACCTTCGTGGTTCGGTTTGAATTTGCTTACTTTGGGTCGCAGTGGGAAACACCCATGAAAAGAATGGAGGTCGACCTTCATCGCCAATGTGTGTGTTTGACATGATTGGCACGAAAATTCAAGCATTGGTGATTGGTAGATCAATTTACAATTATTCAGAGGAAATGTCTCATGGTTACAATCACCTATCACTTTAAGGTCAAAGGAACAGCAGCCGATTTAGTGCAACCATAATCCAAATTGGTTCAACTTTATTGTTGGTGATATTGATGAAAACATATAATTATAAAAAGAGAGCTGATCTATGATACAATTGAATATGCAATCGATTTGTTCATCTAAAATAGAAATTAGATATAATGCTGTTTGTTGATTATGCTTTGCAAATTCTGTACATGGTGTTGTGGCAAGTAGATAGCCTAACTACTCTTCACCTGGAGCTCCTTTGCCAAATGTATGAAACTGCCAACTTAGATAGGCAGTAATAATAAAAAGTATTGTTCCTAATATAAGGTAGCTTTGAATCTTTAGATATTTCACTCTCGAATTGATTTTCTATCGTGATATCTTCTTTCAACTATTTCATTGATTTTAGCCTTGATAGCCTTGTGTACTTCATTCCATCATCACTTTCATCGTCATCGGTACTATCTACATCTTCTATATTGGAACTATCACTTTCTTTATTTAAATTTAGAACATCACGAAGCTTCGATTGTGTTCCATCTTCATGATCAGATTCCTCCTCTGATTCTACATCCTTAACATCTGCATCACTCTCATCGCTGTCAGATGAAGATTCAGTATGTTCTATTTTTCTATCGCTATCTACTTTTCTACTTCTATTTTGCAATCTTGTCATTGTCTACTTCTATCTTTACTTTGTTTGTGTATGACAATTGAAGAGTTATTAGGTTCCTAAATGAAATCTAAAACAAGATGGAATTGCAAACTACATTTAAAGTCATCATGTGAATCAATGAATCATATTAATATCTCAAACAATTTTACAAAAATTAATTTCTCTGAAATTTGTTACATGAATGTAGACTACTTCTTCGATGGAGAGTGTTTAACCACCAATCACATAGAAGTACTTACCTCTGTCTGACATCAAAGAGTAGACTGTTATTATGAAAAGATATTATATTATATTAGGTTATATTTTGAAGTTAATGCAAAATGTCTTTGTCCAGCTAGTTCATCACTTTGACTGGGAATCATGTTTATTATGTTGGTTTGGTTTGGTATCTTCTCTGTTTGCTAATTAATAAATATTCTTTTTATTTTATATATACAGGCTATTGGTGTTATAAAAATATAAGTCGAAACAGCATCCGCTGACTGTGAGATATCCAATTTGATTCCATATGGCAGTGTGGATTTTGCCGCAGTCCATAGAGTTTGAAACCAGACTCACGCAAACCAATCATTGTTTTGATCCATAGGATATGTGAAGTGGATTGTATTGGTGGAGTGAAATGTGCTTCGAATGAAAGTAGTTTGATTTTATTGGTAAACTCCTTACCCCTACTCAGCCAATCGGCAATGACAAGCCACTCTCCACCCTCTATGTCCATCTTTAACATGTCGATATATCCAACTTCCAGAATTTCCATTAAACTTGATAGTGTATAAACTTCCCAAGTCTGACTATCTGATATGTTTCCATAAGAGTTTCCAACATAATTCTTGTTGTTCTCATATGATAACCCTACATTCCAATAATTCAGAAACTCTTTTCTTAAGCCACTCTTCATTGCCATAGATGGATCAAATGATTCTTCATTTTATTATTTGGTATTAATATTGGTGGAAAAAAGTTTAAGGTGAATATTCATATACTTACCAACCTGACATCCCATCATACTAAGTGCATCATCAAAAGAGAAATCATATGCAATACCAACTGAAAAAACAAGTTCCATTCGCTTCGTTGTTGCTGTATTTATAGTTGTTATTCTTGTGTATAAGCCACTTATCTTTGTCCATGCAGATTGGCCATGATCCCTCTTCAGGATCTGCCGCATAGGTTCCTCCTCCAACCATTACCTTATGATTACAAACACCATCCTGAGAAATGACCAGATTCAAAAGCATCAATGACAACTCCTTTAAATTGTAATCTTTTGAAGCCTCCATTATATTCAATCTTCTTTTTACATCAACCATATAAGCCTCAATACCATAACTATTACCATTACTATTACTATCATCTATTTTCAAATGTTTCGTTATTAAATTTAATTTCTTTTTAATTTGATTCTGCTCCTCTTCCATCAGCTTGAGTGTGGAGCTATTGCCATCGAGATTTGACCAACCAAAGAAATAGACCGATGTTATTGTAATATACAATGCTATTAGCAGTATCAATAATACTTGATACTTTTGCCTAATATACATTCTTGTATCTCAACTTGGCATATTTGTAACACTCTCTCTTCACACTATAAATAAATCTAGAAATAATCAATATATTAATAATGTTTAAAAAGTATACTTTTCTTGGGTTTTTGTTTGATTCCGTGATTGCGGAGTTTGGTCTTAAAACAGCCACCCAACGATATGCCGTTGTTTTTGTTTTTTTTTTTTGAAAGTCTGAAAAATGAATTGGTTTTGGAATCAGATCCAATAAAAGATCAGACATTTGAAAATAAATAAGAGGTTACATCTTTTATTATGGCAACAGGCAAGAGCGAGATCGGTCAGCTCTTTATATATTCCAATGATTTATCATATGCCATGCTATTCTTGCTGCTACTTTCGCTGAAATATTGTTGATATCGTACTGTGGATTCAGCTCAACAAGATCCATGGCATAGGTCGATTTATTTTGTGCTATCAATGTGAGCAGGGATAGCAGGTTCTCCAGTGATAGTCCGAATGAAGAAGGCGCAGAGACACCGGGCATCACCCAGGGTGGCAGTACATCAAGGTCAATTGTTACATATAATATATCGATGTTACTCATAAATGCAGATACTCTCTGTTTGATTGAATTTATAGACTCTTCAGTGAATTCGTGGTCCCACACGATTTGTACTCCAAAAGCCTTGGCATCATTTAGCATCGCCACACTGTTCGATGCTGGACTTGCACCGATCACCATATATTTAAAAGGACGTTGATTTTCGTTGCAGTAGCTATACAGTTGTCGAAAAGGCGTTCCTGAGGAAGCGATCTTCTGGTTTCGTATATCGAGATGTGCATCAAAGTTGATGATACCTATTTTTATCTACATAAGTTTTGTACAGGGCCAATCCATGGCTATAAGATGCTTCGTTTCCACCACCAAACATGAGAGTTCTCTTGTTGGACATCTGGAGGCTTTGCAATTTTTCTTCCAGTAGGTTTTGTGAAATCTCAAGATCATTACCACCAGTGGGGGTTACGTGCAAGGTTCCATAGTCCGCAAACCTATGGTGTGCACTCAGGGCAGTCATATTGGCAAGTGCATTTCTAATTACATTGGGTGCTTTTCGACGCACCTATTCGTCCTTTATTTCTTTTTACACCAATATCACAAGCAAATCCAACCAAAGCAATTGGCCTCGGAGATACACAGTATTGATCAACTAACTCGACGACCTGAAAGACTTTAAGCGAATCCTCTGATTCTTCAGTGTCATCTCTACCCACCCATATATCTGAAGGTGTAGAAAGCCACTCCGCAACTTCACTATCCATTACCTCGCGCTATTTAGTTTATTTGTATATTTCTTTTTTAAATGTTATCTATAGATATATTAAATCTGCTAGCCTACATATATACAGCATATTAAGATTAATTAAAACAACAATAACAACAAACATTATATAATATACTTTAAATTAATAATTTAATTTAAATAATAGTTTAAATTAAATTAAATTAAATATAAATTAAAAAAATGATGGAATAATGAAAGCATCATTCATTTTTTAGGATATAAGTAAAACCCATCATCATCTATAAAATTTGGGAAAATGAGTTGTACTACTTTCTGCGGTTAGAAAAATAGTAAAAAAGACAACCTTCGAAGGCAATTCCATTCCAACAAGAATGAGAATAGTCTCACCCACCATTAAGCAATGAAACAATAAAACAATAAAACAATAAAATACACCTGGTGGTGTGGTTGTCCGATTACTTTAAAAATAGATGTCTCTGAATACTAATTATCACAAGAATAGATGAATAGATAGTTAAAAAATATGATTATTAATTATCATATGAAATAAAACTAAAACTATTTGTTACTAATTTAGTTTTAAAGATTATGATGATGATAATATTAATAAAAACAACAAAACTAGTTTTTCTTAACTATTTTGGTGAAATAAGTTTTTTTGTTTTTTAATATTTCATTGTTTATTTAAAATATAAATAATAAATATTATTATTATTATTAACAAACTATATCGTAATTTAAAAAAAGATATTTTAACAAAAAAGTAGTACAAGCTACTATGAAATCCAATAAAAGAATCCTAGAACCCACTCACATAATTTAGATCACTGTTGAAAAAAATAAGAGGTGATTTTTGCTTTTGAGCAGCAAATATAACACACAACTCATCTCCGAATCCCTTACAAAGTGAAGTAAATTTACTTTTTGATTTTAAATTCTAATCGATTTGTTACTCACTCTCACACCAATGTACAGAATCATTACAATATAAAAGAGTGTTAAAAGTAATTAAATGACCACTTTGTTTTGTACATAATCATCTTTAACTGTTTTTAGTTATAATAAATTATCATCAATTTTTCAGTGTGTTTCTATCATCTGATCATAACTCCATTTCAAACATTCACATTATTTTTTTCATTCCCTAAGTATTATTAATATTAATCATTCATCTTTTAAGTTGTTGGGTTCATCATTCAATTTCGTTCATTGTTAAAATATAGATATAGAAATAATAATAATTATAAATATAAATATAATTCCTACATTATAAATAATAATTATAATAATACTAATAAATTAGAAAGAATATTTATGAAATTATCATTTTTCAATTATTAAATATCTATTTATATATTTATTTATTTATAGATAAAATAACTATATTATATTCTATCTAGTTACTAGAATTATAATTATTTGTATTGATGATATTTTATTAGTTTTAGAAATGTTTAGAAATAGATATGGTTTAAAAGTAGTTTTGTCGACTGTACTACTTATTTTTATTTTTAATAATATTCGATCCAATGTTCTGGCTAGTGTACTCTATAAAATCCAAACAGATATTGTGGAGCAAAGCAGTATCACACCATACCCTTATGATATAGACTTTCAGATACACTCCTGGAATGATATAGATGAATGGCATCAGATGTATAAAAAAGGAACCATTTGGAATAAGATTGATTTACACTATATGGATGCCAGTTTCTGTGCGTCTCAGGGCATCGTTGACTCGCGTGGATGCTTCGTGTTGAGTCATGACAAACCTGTGTCCAGCACCCGATATAACACCTCTATCGACGTAGTAAACTACATAGAGAATAACCAATACTGGTATCAGTCACCTTTCGCACAGAAATATATGGCGTTATGCTTCAAGCTGTCGTCAGTCAAAGAGTGTTCAAACTCAACTTCCTCCAGGAATTATATTAGCCTGGTGTCGGAACTCGTTGGAAATCTAACAATGACAATCGAACAAAATCAACTGGGATTGGAAGTGATCCTCGATGGATCAGGTGCACCCCTGGATTGCCTCGTAGGAATGTGGACTCCTCTGGTTTCAACTTGGATTGGCCACCCATGGGAAGCGATCCATTCCAACAATGCTACACTTGGGTACGACAGATTCCAGGTTTTGGACTTACCGATCGAGCCAATCATCCCTGGATTCCTTTTGGATCTAATGTGTTTAGAATCCCCACCATTTGGTAAGTTTAGTGGAGCGAACGCTACCTATCCTGTCCTAGTTTGGGAGCCATCCAATCAAGCAACAATCGACTCTGTTGCACAATCCTACATTAACTGTCAGCTCAAACATACCTCACAAATCTTTTCACAACTCAGATATGCAACCAACATTGATCCCGCCCAGATGTTGGTCTACCAAGGCACAAAAACATCCAAGAACTCGTGGAATGTTCGACTCGATAGTATGTCGCCCGAAAATAGCAGACAACTTGAATTCTCTTTACCAACTTTGCCACCTAGCAACTACTTTGGATCACTCGTGGTCGTTACCGAAATTGAGCAAATCCTATTTACAATCTCGTTGTTCACCAATCAATCATCGATCTACTACTACCATCTTTTGATTTCAAAGGGTGAGTTTGGAGAGCTATACCAGGTAGGAACATTCGCTTTGCCTCTCGGAGACAGAGCACCTCTCCTATATGCCAAAATGATTGGAAATCAACAACTGATTACCTATGACCAAAAATCAGGATACGTTGTTTATCAGTTGCAGGTCGTCAATACAAGCTCACTCCTCGATTTTAATCCTCTCATATTTGGTGTGTTTGCCCAACGACATGGAGGCACCTTTCCTCAGCTCGACTATCGATTTTATCAGTCAAAAGACTGACTCTAACGGAACACAGACGATTGAAATCATCCAGTACTATGCATCCTCTACCTGTAACTTCGGAGCCAACACATGGTCAATTCCAATTACAAGATTCCTTGCTCCCCAATCGATAAGCGGGCCATCCTGCTTGGTTTCAAACGATGTCGACTTCCAAAATATTAATACAATGAGTGCTATCAATGCTCACAGTCCTTGGTCACCTTGCCTGTACGACGGAATCGTGACATTCGACTCCTCTACCAAACAGCTGATCAGTGGACTCTATATTTGCATTAGTCAAAACCTCTCCTTTAGCATATCGAGCGGACCGACCGTGTTGGATGTTGGTGCCAATCCACAACTATCAACGGCACTCTACAATGGACAGCCCCATGTAATGCTGATTCACGACCAAGGCTACTGTTATAACACAGAAACAAGAAACAAACGTCCGTCTCCAAGAGTCTGTGAATCGACAGCTTCCACCGATGCCAACTCCAAAGTATTGAACTATGCCTACGGACTCTTCACTGATTTTCTAGTTCACATCGACCAATCTATCATTCTCTCACCATGCGACCACACAATTCTCCACGGGGCATACGATCAAGGTAGCTATCCATCGGTAACGCTATTCAACACACTCGACTATACTACACAAAATGAAACACTAGGTGTCATCACATTGCATCAAGGAGTGTCATCAACATTCATTGACTACAGTGCATGTGGAGCACCTAATTCCCACAACGACTTGGTTATGGACAGTTGGCCCCTATATCCATGGTTATTGGATATTGATAAACAACAATAAACACAACACATTCTGTTTTCAGGATTTTACTGCTGTGGTAATTGTTTGACAGAACAAATATCTGATTAACTCCCGTTACACAACACAACAAAGGACACACACAATTCATCACAAAACAAAAGTAAACAAAACTATCTGCTTATCTGTCTTTTGTTGAACGAAACAACAAACATGTTGGTGTGAATTACTACTGTACCCACTTCACTTTTTTTTGGATTTTTGTTCACTGCAATCAGCCCCAGAGACATCCAGGTTTTTTTACTTTTTTTTTTGGGTTTCAAATTTCATTTTTGATCATTTTTTGGTGATGTAAAAGTGAGTAGAGCACTATTTTTTTTGGTCTTAAATGATTTTTATTACACTCGTTCCCAAAAGTGCATAGACCAAAATTTGAAGATCAATAGATGTGTGGTTGTTGTTTAGTTAAGATTCAATGTAATTTATAACACACAAAAAATAACCAAAAACACAAACAAAACTCAAAAACAACTCCACCCCACCTAATTGTAAACCATGAGAAAGCAGAAAAAAACAACCCAACGATGAAAGTCAATAGTTCGTAGCGGTACTAGACTTGACTTGTACAGTATATTGATTGAGATGGTGGTGTTTGTTTTGTGTTTTGACAAACCATCAATTTAATTCACACTCTATGGTGAATCCAGAAGCTTGAACCTGGTCAGCTGCAAAGAGCGCTTGTAACCTCTCTTCCATTGTCCCTCCCCTCTCTCTTTAATCCATCTACGGTACTACTAATTATTATTAGAATTTTTAATGATTAAATTTAAATTTATAATTGCCTCCTCATGAGTAAATAAAATTTATATTTTCCATTGTTGTTCAGGTTCCTCTCTTTCTCCTTCTCCTTTCTCCTTTCCTCCTCTTGTAGAATATTTATTATTTCACGACCAATTACTTTTCTTTGACTTTTCTTTTCTTCTTTTCAGTAGTGTCTTGTCAAGTGTAGACAAAGGAAATTTAAGAAAAATAATGGTTCCATCTCCAGATGTAAAGTTGCGTTCAAACGCCACTGCTGCAATCCCATCAAAGGATGCTCCAGCCGCAAAATATACCCAATCATCACAGATATAGAGACATACAAGGCTCAAAACGATGTTGCCAACAAGGAAAAACTAAAGATTACAGATTGGAAGAGCAAGATCGTCAAGCGTCAGCCAAATGAATTTGGAGGTCCCCTCGGATGTCTCCTCATCATGACTTTTTCACATTTCATTGTTTTCTACTTCTTTGCCTGTCTTAATGTCAATGGTGGAGCCTTGATTCTTCCAAAGACATGGTCAGTCGGTGGTGTCCAGGAATGGGGATTGCATTTGTTCGATATTCTCTACGAAAAAGCATTCCCCAACCGCCTACGCCATTCAAGTCTATTGGATCTTCCAGATTGCCAATGCCATCTTCTATGTTACCCTCCCAGGTATTGGTATCGACGGTCTCCCATTGCCAACCTTGAACGGTAAGCACCTCTCATACCACTGCAATGCTCTTTGCACCTGGTACATCACCATTCCATTGATGTTCGTTTTGCACATCACCGGAATCTTCCCACTCACCGACATCTATGACAATCTCGGACCAATCACCACCGTTGCCGTCTTCTCATCCGATCTAATTGCTCTTGCCGTCTATTTGTACGCCATCATCTCTGGTGAAGCCGAGCAAGACAACTCAGGTAACGTCATCTATGACTTCTTCATGGGAGCATGGTTGAATCCACGTATCGGAAAGTTGGACATCAAAATGTTTGCCGAAGTACGTGTCTCTTGGATTATGCTCTTCCTCATCACCCTCTCCTGCGCAGTCAAGCAATACGAGCAATTAGGTTACATCACTTTCTCTATGGGATTCATTCTCTTGGCCCACGGTATCTACTGCAATGCCATCATGAAGGGTGAGCAATGCATTCCACCAACCTGGGATATCTACCACGAGAAGTGGGGATGGATGCTCTGCTGGTGGAACTTGGCAGGTGTTCCACTTGTATACTGCACCCAACCAGTTTATATTCTTACTCACTCACCAGAGATGCTCCA
Organism: Heterostelium multicystogenum; assembly: GCA_003667245.1. NCBI lineage: Eukaryota > Evosea > Eumycetozoa > Acytosteliales > Acytosteliaceae > Heterostelium > Heterostelium multicystogenum. The sequence goes on along the minus strand of RCNN01000067.1, from coordinate 81,997 downwards.
AGGATCACCATACATCAATGGATTCATGTTGGTATTGCTCTTAGTTGGTTACTACATTTTCGACACCGTCAACTCACAGAAGAACACTTTCCGTATGAAGTTGGCCGGTGTCTGGAAGCCCCGTCCATGGGCATTCCCACAATTGCCATGGGCAGTCCTCGAGAACCCCAAGTTCATGATTACAAAGGCTGGATCACCACTCTTGATCGATGGATGGTACAGTCTCGCCAGAAAGCTCCACTACACCGCCGACATGATGATGGCCATGACCTGGACAATGACATGCGGATACCACCATTTCATTCCACACTTCTATGCTTTCTTCTTCTCTGGTATGCTCTACCACCGTTGCTTGCGTGACGAACACAAGTGCGCTGAGAAATACAAAGAGGATTGGGTTGAATATTGCAAGCGTGTTCAATACCGTTTCATCCCATATATTTATTAAGGAATTCAGTGCTGGATGAATGAATCAAGCAATAACAGCAGCAGCAGCAGCAGCAGCAAACAACTAGTACAAACACAAGATAGATATTACATCCAATTTCAATTGAATCGATTATTTTCTTTATTTTCATACATCAACTTTATAATAGTACTTTCTTTCTCGAGATATCAACCATTTTCAATAAAAGATAACTTTATAACTTTGTTTGTTGAGAAAGAAACCTATATCACAATTATCAGACCCTTGATATTGTAATGCTAGCATCTTATTGGTCCCAAATGAATAGCTAACTGATATTATGATGTGATTGTAGAAACCATGATTGTTTATTATATCGTTTTCTTCTTCTAAAGATGAATCGATCTACGCTTGAGACTTTCAGGTGAATATATACCAAATCTCTGACTCTTTAGTAAAGTATCACCGGTTGCCTTGAAAAATCTTTGAGAATTGTAACGACGAAGTTGTTTGTGGAATGAGCCACTGAGTCTTGGAGAGTCCTCGGGTCTTGATTCGATAAGCATCCATTCGTGTTGAAGTACTTGCTCTGCAGTAAGTCTCTTGGCGGGATCAGAGTCGAGCATCTTTGTAATGAGATCCTTGGCAGACTCTGATACATTCTCCCACTCTGGCTTATCGAATTTGATTTCTCCCTTCATAATCAGCGACATGATCGCCATTGAATTCTTGCCTTGGAATGGTGGATGTCCGCATAAGAGAATATAAAGAATGACACCGGTTGCCCAGATATCGACTGGATAAGAGTAACCGAGTCTCTTTATCATCTCTGGTGCTTGGAAATCGGGAGTACCACATATATCGACCAGCGGAGTCTTGTAGTACGATGCTAGACCAAAGTCAATAATCTTGAGGGTAGCAAAACTCGCTCTTTCCGTTGAACAATATATTCTCTGGCTTAAGATCTCTATGCACGATGTTGTTCTTGTGTAAAAATGCAACAGCATGAATAATTTGCTTGATGATTTCTCTTGCTGATTGCTCAGTGTAATTGGCAACTCCACTGTTATTCTCTGGATTGTTGTGTGTCTCCTCCAATTGATACAGTAGTTCGCCTCCAGATAAACTATAGTTTGCAACCAAAGTTAGTTATCTACAAGATGGTGAGTTAGTGATGACTTGCTACTTACTACTCCATTACGATATAATAGTTCATTTCCGATTCAAAATGCTCAACTAATTTAATCACGTGAGGATGAGATAGTGTACTGAGAATATTAACCTCAGTAGTTATATCCAAATCGGTGTGTGAAGCAATCATTTGCCACCAACGATTTATCGATGATTTTGATTGCATATTGCTTGTTGGTTTCTTTGTGTCGACAGAGATGCACGTCGCTGAATGTTCCGCTGCCAATCTTATCTAAAGTGAGTGTATAGTTGTAGATGTCTTCCAACTTGTGAATCTCCACAGAATTGCGCTGTGAACTACATGGCGAATGGCATCGATGGCTCCGATGGTGGATACAAGTTCGATTGACGACGTGAAAGCATTGGTGATCGTTGACCCAGACTGAGGGGTGAAAGCAGGCCAGGTGTATCCATTGAGTTGGAATAGGCGTGTAGGTTCGTGGATGATGTGTTTGGTGTAGATGAACGGAAATTCTTTGGTGGGAGGTGGTGGCTTTTCTCTTTGTGGGTTGGCTGTCGGATGGAGATGCTTGGCAATGGTAGTCCTCCTCAGAAACCTCTTGTATCGAGTGAAAATTGTAGTTGGAAGATGGCGAAAGTGGATCTAGTTTGAAATTACTCTCCTCGTAGAAGCTGCTATCCAATATGCTATTGCTATGATGGTGTGTTGGTCTCGCGTTCGTTTCCACTTTGATACTGGCTATCTTTGATAATAAACTTGTCCTCCTCGATTGATACTATATTTTCACTGGGTTCAGGTGCTATATTACAATGACTATTGCTGTTGGTCGAGGACGATAGTTTAGATTGTTGTCCACTTCCTCCAGGTGACTGTTTTAATTCCTTTTCCCTCTCTTTTCCCTCTCTTTTTCCTTCTCTTTTTCCTTCTTTTCTCTGTGTTTTCTTCCTTTTCCTTTTGTTTCTCCTCCTTTTCCTTCTCCTTTTTTTCTTTGTATTCCTCGGACTTGTCTCTTTTTACTTTTCTCTGGAGAGATCTCAAAAGTGCATTACTAGATTTACTCTTTCTTCCTTGTATTTTTGCTGGGTTGCTGTTGCTGCTGTCGCTGTTGCTCGAAATGTTTGATTGTATCGATTTGTTTGATGATGATAATGATGATGAAATGTCAGTGTGTGATTGGGTGTTGTTGGCGTTTGCGGCGTTCAAATAGGTTCGCTGGTGCAAAATTAAGTGATTTCGATCTGGTTCTTAAAAATATTGGTTGTTGATGTGGTACGGATTCTACGTCATCCAATGACGCAAAGCGATGAGCCGATTCCAGATGACAACGAGAGCAGTGAGTCGTTATTATCAAATCGTTGAGAATAAACTGCTATGGCTGCTAGTGGCAATGTTTGAACTATTCAAATTCGATGTTGAATTGGATGGTGATTTTCCCAGACTATTGCTGCTACTACTATTATTACTTAAGCTTCCAATACTACTACTACTGCTACTATTACTAATACTATTATTATTATTATTTAACTCACTTTGATTTCCAATATTATTATTATTACTACTACTTAGATTTATAGTTTTTGCCTTATTTTTTCTTTGTAAAAACCTGGATTTCACTCCTCCTGTACTTTGACTAAAACTATTATTATTGATACATATGGTTGGTTGTTGTTGTTGTTTAGAAGTAGAATGAATCTTTATATTGGATGGTGAGGAATTAGTTAAATTATTATTATTATTATATTTATTATGTATTTGGTTGTTGGTGGTGGTGGTTGTTGTGGTAGTGGGTGTGTGTATGATTTGTGTCACTATCATCATTGATATTATTATTATTATTTAGATGTGAAGTATTTTTAAAATTATATTATTATTATTATATTCTCTATCAGATTTAGATCGTCTACCATGGTGGCTATATCCAATATGTCATCATTTCCATTGTTATTTCTTTTATGATGTATAGTATATCTTTTATATTTACGACTTTCTTTTTCTGTCAGTACATCATTATGTCTAATTATAAATATAATATAATTAATAATAATATCATTATTATTATTAATATAATAATGACATCTTAAATTAAAAAATAATAATATAATATTAGTATTATAAATAATTAATTAAATATTTGTTTCTAATTAAAAATAATTACCTATTAGCACCGTTCATGTAAACGGAGGCATCGTCTTTAGATCCCTGTACACCCATTTTTCCTACCAAAAACTACTACTACTAATAATAATTAAAGCTACTATAACTACTTCCACTATAGTATAGTTTATTAAAAATCTTGGTTATTGAGGTTTTGATGTGATTACTACTATTATTTAAATTACAACTATTATATTATTTGTTTATATTTATAATGTTTATGCTATGACTATGCTATGACTATGCTATGTCTATTCTTTGTTTATCTAACTAAAAAGATGGAAGTTGAATCTTTTTTTTAATCAGTTCAATTCCAAATGTATTCTATCGTTTATGAACAAGTATTGAATCTATCTGATCCTATGATTATAAATGATTACTACTATGATTATGATTATTATTTAATAAGTAGCTAAAATTTTATTATTCTTACTATTATTATTTATATTTGGTTTAATTATTATTCTACCTAAGAAATACGAATAAAGTAAAGTAATATGAATTTTAGTTTTTAAGGTTAATTTAGTTTAGAGTTTAGTTTAGGTTTGGTTTGGTTGTTACCTAAACTTTCAATAGAGTTTAGTAAGATTTCGAGTTGATTTGATGAGTGCTATCATCAATTTTAATTTATTATTATTATTATTATTATGATTATGATTATTATTATAAAAATGGGTGGAATTGTTATTTTTGTGATGTGATGTGAGGGAGGTGCGGTTTGTGGGTGGGGGTTGTTTGATCAATAAGATGGCGGGCATGTTATTGCACGATAAACCAAACAGTCTCTCTCTGTCTGTGTGTCTGTTTTTAGTATGCTGTTTTGATTTTCGATGGATTTATTGAATTGATGATTGAAAATACTTGTAGATTGTAATAAAAGTAATAAGTAGATCATCATTTTTATTTTATTATAAAATGTAATAATTTAATTAATGTTTCATTCTATAATATTAACAGTCGTTTGGTATTCATCTTCGAAATAATACAATAAAAATACATACAATACTATTGAAGTAATAATTAAAGTTCTACTTCAATATGATGGGTAGTATGATTCAAGTAATTCCTTGATTTTAAATTAAAATAATTTTGATCTATTGATATTATTATTATTATTATTAATATTTCTATCCATTTCATTCCATTACATTCTCCATATTTTAAAATGTATGGGAAATTTAACCAAACTAAATTGTAATTTACAAATAAAATAAAATACCAATCATATAATACCATAACAATACAATACTATATATTAAATAATATTGGCTTAGCTCTATTAAATAACAAACTTGACTAACATACTAATTAACTAATTAAAGTATTAATTCTATGGTTTGGTTTGATGTATTACTTATAATAATATTAATAATAATAATAATGATTGATCAAATAAAATTATTATTATTTATAATTACAAATTACATTATTATCATTATTATTTTATAAATATGATTACATTATTATTATTAGTATTATTATGATAAAGTAAAAATTGTATCCAATTCAATATTTGTTCACAAATAGAGATTGAATATCCTTAAAAGAAGATTAGATTGAGTTGTGATTGGTAGAATGAAGAAAGTAGTCATTGTTGTTGTTGCTTAATGTAGTGTTCATCTTAATAGTTTTGTCTGAGTGAATGATGAACACTTTCACCTTAAAACTAAGCTACCCCATCCATTATTGTTAACAAACTACTTTCGCAAATCAATAAAATCATTTTCCTGTATCCTTCTTTCTTTCTTTCTTACTTTATTATTTGCTATTGCTCTATTTAAATACCAATAATAATAGAACCATCCAAAATAACAACAACACCAATAATGATAATGATATAATAATAACAACACCCCATAAATACTAATAGTAGTCAAATTGGGGTTTCATTATCAGAAGATCTCTGTAGTGGTGGTTGATTGATTGTTTGTTTGTTTGACTGCTTTGTACTTTTTTTTATTTACTTTAAATTGTATTTTTATGTGTCTGGGGTATGAATGAATACACTGACAACTGAAATTTCACAATGGATGGATGAAAATAAACAAATATTGTAAAAGATGCTACGAGATATAGATATAGGATATATTTTAAAAGTCCAGGTTGAATTATTGAAAATAGGATTTTGCATACAATTATATAAACAGCTAATTCTAAGGTTAGATTTCTTGTTTATCATTAAATTTGAGGAGCTTTCGTCTCGTCTTCTATTTCTTCTTTTTACACAATTTTCCTTTTCGTTTAAACTTTAAAACTAACAAAATACTATTACTATTGTTATTGTTATTATTATTATTATTATTATTATTATATTATTTATATTTATATATCTATCGATTGATGGTTTTAATAATATTATTATTAAATATTCAACTACAACTGATCAAAATTGTGATCATTTAAAAATCAATAGTAAAAGAAAAAACAAAAGTAATCAAATTCAAAAAAATCAACAAAATAGTCTAACAACAATGAGGTTGACCATGGTAAGGAAAGACACCAAACTAATCACAATATAAAAAATTTTCATAAGATATGAGATGCGAAGATTCTCAAAAAATATTATTTGAATTTGTTTTAAAATCATATTTGATTGGAGCAACTTTTTTGTTTTTTTGCAAAAACAAATTTTGAATGCCGCTGGTTGCACCACAACCTACTCGATTCACATCATTCTTAAGATTGATTATTATTAATTGTTGGGCAAATCAAAAATGAGGTTGATTTGGTTGACCACTCATTTTTTTATTGATTGACAACCAACTAACTAAAGCAACTGGTTGGCAACACACATTCGACAATTGTACATCTTGAGACATACACAGATAAAGTAAAACACAATGTCAATATCTGTTATATTTATAACATTTTTATACATGTTGTTTCTAATACAACAACCTCAGATTGTTTTATCTCAGAGTATGTATACAAATGAAATTTCATGGAAAACATGTAGTACTTCGTCGATTCTTTATGGCATTTTTATTAATACCTGTGTTGTGTTGTATGATTGTCGTGAAACAACAGATGTATCAATATGGAAACCTGTGGAGACTTGTAGTCAAAGCACACCTTGTCAATTCGAAAATGTAAATAATTGGGAGAATGGATTGGCACCGTGGCTAGATGGAAGTTATGATGCACTTGTCAAATCAACTCAGCTGGAATATATAGCTATAAACCAATCACTGAAGCTGGGTGGAATCATTATAGACGGTCCTGTTGATTTGACAATCAACTCGGTGGTCTCTTTTAGTAGGCTGGCCCAACTAACTCAAACCACCATTAAATCGATCGGTATACTTTATTTCAATGGTGGTGTCACTGGCGATACATCTACATCGATCGACTCCACATCGATTTCTTTGAGTGGAAATTCCAATATATCAACTCTGTCCGGTGCATGGGTGATTGTCACCAACGGCAGCCTTACAGTGACAGACTCACTCCTAGTTACGGAAAATTTCAATCTTTTCCCTCAGTCCAATGTCAACCTCATATGCCAATCGTTTGTAAATACATCTAACATCGATCAAGCAGATCAATCTACACTGACTATTGAAACAAAGAATTTCAAAGTTGGTACCATCAATTCTTTCGGACTAATCAACATTGATTCTACCGATGTTAATGTCGCGGAGCAATCATATCTCGTCACTCTTCAACTCAGTGGAACAACTCAAATCAACTTTACAGATTCTCAAATTCAAGATCTCCGTACCTCTTCCAATTCAAAATCAACTGTGCTTAGACTCATTGGTATGTCATCGATTGGCTCACTATCGCCTACTCCACTTGAGAATATCCATATTATCGTGAGTGAAGAAACAACAATCTTAGAAATGCTATCTGGTGTGTCGCTCTCCACTAAGACTTCAATCATGACATTTGATGGAGCGACCGCATATCTCAACAGATTGTCGGCTAAATCGTTGATGGTCACCAACAGGGCAAGCTTAGTTCCACAGAACAACCAGATGATTGGTGATATAGTGATCGATGGCGATGCGAAATTTGTAAATATTCTTCAAAACGATACCTACAACATCGACGGCTCGATTGTCGTCAACAAAGGAATGTTTCTTGCTTACTCAGGCCTCATGGTAAGCCAATCAATAGTAGTTGACAATGGAACTTTCGCCTCGAATTTAAATGGAGTAATCAGTATTGGAGATACCCTAAACATGACCTCCAGTTCAACTCTTTACATCTTACAGCAGCAAAACACAACCGATATAGCAGGACCCTATATCTATGCTAATAATGCAAAGCTTGATGGAAGCATCCTCCTAACTTTTGCCAGTCAGCTTGACACAGATACAGAATATTGTATTATGCAATCGAAATCTATTTCGCTTGCTGAAAGTACCAAGCTGACCGTCAATTCAGCTGCCATAGAAAGTCAAGCCAACCCCACATCTGTACAGTTCAAGCTTCAGGTAGTCGAACTAAGCGGTTCATCAAATACAGATAGTATTTACACACATTGCCTAATGCTTAGCACAAAGACTTATAGTCATGACTCAGACAAGCTCCAGGGTTGGAAGATAGCACTCATAGTAGTTGGTTCAGTCTTATTTGTTGCTCTTATCGCTGGTCTTATCATCCTTGTCTATAAGAAAAGACATAACAATAAATAGTTCACTTAACCAATTGATAATATTATTATCTCACTGTTGCGTGCACATTTCATTGTTGTTGTTATTTGTTGTTGAAAATTATCTACTTTGTTTATTTGTATATGTACATCATTGTATTAGTTCCTAGCTTTGGTTTGTTTTAGTATTTGTTTATGACGTTATTGACCTCCCAATGACATCAATCCTTTAGACACCAAAAGTCCAGCAGCATTACCATAACCTGTCAATCTACAAACTTCATTGGCATCTTCGTCGCATATAAAGTAAAAGAATTCAGATGCAAAGTGTTTCAATCCAATATCACTTGATGTCATCAATGGAATCAATTTAGCACTGATACCTTGAGTCACTGATTCTTTAGGTGCTCTGTTTATAAAAGTTAATTAGCATATCTATTTCAATTATGATATAATAGATGATGTTGCATTCAATCTACATACTCTATTGTTACAGAGAGTGGTTCATCGGTTTCCTTAATAAGTTCAGAAGGGAATGTAAAGGCTTTCAGCTGATCTCTAGTTTCTGGTACATTCTCTGCAATGCATGAGAGAAGCATTAAGATTGGTACCATTTCTCCTGGTGCAGTTGGTCTATAATCAGATCGATTCATTGGTAAGTTATTTGACTTGTACTTTAACAAAATCATCAGATTGATTCATACTTATCAAAGAAAGATGATTGAATAGCAAGAATTTCTTCAAAGTATGTAAGTGGGATATGATCTACAACCTCGTCAAAGAGAGATTTAGGAGTGTTTAGAAGTGTCGAAACGAGTGCAAGCTTAACTTGGTACATCTGTTGGTCTGGTGTGCAGTGTTGAGTGAATATCTTTTTGTAGGTTGGCAAAAGACGACGAATACGATTGTGATCCTCCTCGGTTACTGGTATCTTAACGCTACGGTCGAGTTGTCCCCAGTGCATGGTGGCTGTGAACATCAGACGGCAAAGGTCACCGAGAATAACCGAAGCCTCGAATCCATCCTTGGTACGCTGTTCAAGCTGCTCAGTGCAAACATCGAGCAGTCCTTGATTCAACAACTTGATACGAACCTCTGGTTCAGGACAGCTGTGTACGAGAATCTTAAAGATGGGCAAAGCAACCTTGTCGTCTAAAGGCTGCTTGACTTCTGCCAGCAGCAGCAATGGTCCGTTCATTGCGTCACGGAATTTGGTTTGCAGTGATCTGGTTCTTGCAATGCAGTTGACAATGCATCTCATTGATTCGTCACGAATCTCATCAGAGTGTATCGATGTCTTTTCATCCTCACCAACATTACCAAACTTGAAAAAGAGTGGCATGGCATTGGCGATTGCTTCTTCCTCCGATGGGTCGATCTCTCTTAGAGTGATACGCAAAGCCACCAAAGTTTGATATAAAGCAGCACTGCTTCTCTCACGACCAGCAACCTCTCCATTTAAAACATCCAACATATTCAAAGTGAATTGTTTCTTCTCTTTCAAAGTGTATTTGCTAATGAATGATCTTTCGTCTATAACAAAGTAATCAGGATGCAATTTACAATGAAGATTGATTATAGAAGATCCACAGATTTCGATAATAATTGATGGAATCCAAAGTAAATACAATTTCCAAATGAATATGTTGAATTAACAATAAGTGAAAGAATGAAAGCAACTATATTAATACATCTGTTCTATTCTATCTATTTATCTATTTATCTATCTATCAAACTTCTAATACTACCTCTAACCGAAGACTAATCTTCTTCTATTATGAGGTAGTGCAAGAAGGGTTATTGATATTGAAAATACAAACTTTGATGTTCATCATTGAATGCCTTGAGAATATCTAGCCAAGTTGACTCTGTTGCATCGCTTGTATATAGTTGGTTGAACTTATCCATTGTTAATTAACTAGTTTAATGTTTCAACTTCACTAATTTCATTATGTTAAAATATATTCATAAAAAAACTAAATTTCATTAAAAACTCAAATAAATTAAAACAATCGAAGACACTCTAAATGAATTCAATACTATTTTTTCAAACATGACTGGTTCTAAGTATATTTATTAGTATAACAACCAGTCATTCGAATCTTGAAAAACTAACAACCAACACAATAATAGGATTTCCTTCTCCTAACCCTTTAATTTAATTAATTACATATTTAGAGTCATTCTATAGCTCAAACCCAGGGTTTAAGAATAAAGTTGTTTATCACTTACACAATAGATTCGCCAAAATAACAAATATTTGTTCAGTTAGATATATGTATGTATATATGTATGGGATTCCTCTCGAGATCTAACCCACTCTGCAAAAATGTTGTTTAAAATATCAAAAGTCAATAACAACTCTTCACAAAACATTTTTGTAGTGAATTCCAAGTTACACCTTTTAAATATACAACATATGACGCGACCGAATATACATAAACCAAATTTCTTTATATTTGCTTGTTATTTCTGCGCATGGATTGGTACTATCATAGCATTTTCATTACGTGTTATTGATTATTTTCAAAGATAGATGAAATTCAAATCATGTGACAAACTTTAATAATAAATTCAGCATATTGGTGGTCGGTTACAGTGGAATCTATTGTAGACTCCGAGCCTATTACAACCTCATTGTTATTGAAATACAATCAAATGAAAGTAACAATTACAGGAGATTCTCAAACTATTTCAGGAATCACTCCTATAATAGAAAGTGATCGCTATAGGAATCAAGTTGAAATTATGAAGGTTTGCTTGACTTTTACTGTTTTGACTTTTTCACGCTAATCATCTGTATGACATTGATTATCGCACATTTGCTTAATGCCCTCAGGACGATTAGATTTCCAATTACCTTTACCGCCTTTTCCCATTTTGTAGCTTTGATAATGATATTATTCTTCTTGGCCTCTTTGATTACATTTATTTACTTTCCCAATTCCATAAGGAGTGATTGCAAGAGCTGAATATTGATATTGGAACCGATTTTATGTGTGACAATGATATGAACAGGGAATTGTTTGGTTCGTACACTTCCAACTACTGGCTATGATATTAAATGGAAACCAGCAACTGGGTGGATAGCAATGTTAGTAGCAACTTGCATTGGATTTATTGGCGCAATATCCAATATGATTGCTGGATACTATGGATGTGTCACCCTCGACTAAAATATAATAACAACAATAATAATAATATCTCAAATGCCGAATTATAATTAATAAATATATTAATGTTTATTGTATCATGACTAAATAATATAAAACAAATTGTATTTATTATAATCAATTTGTTTTATATTGGAAATAATAGTTGGCTTAGTTTGAGGCAACTGGTTCAAGCTTGAGGTAGATGTGGGTGATGAGGTCCTCGTTGGCAGTTGTGCTTGGGTTGTTAAGGTAATGCTCCACTGAAGGTGCTTCCGATGCGGTTCTGTTGAATTGTTTGGACCAGGTCTTGAAGAAATAATCGTAGGCTGTTGGGAGCTTCTCATATGGACCTTTGTGTGTGATGATGGCATATTCACCTTCTTCCCAGGTAAGGTGTTGGACTGGTTCGGAACCTGTCAATTGGAGTGAAGCCAATTGTTGTGGAGTTACTTTGACAGCGGCGGCAGACTTCAATTCACTGGGGGATACAATGCAAGGGTTGTCAAAGAAGAAACCAATGAAATCTCCAGGAGTAATTTGTTTCTCTCCAAGGTATTTGAAGAGAGTACCACAGCTTTGCTTGAAAGCAACGGCATAGGGTCCATGATTGACTACACCAATAGAGTCTGACTTTGGAATATGACGAACTTCAACTTTAATTTCTTCCATTTTAATGTGAATTATTTATTTTCAATATCAAATTGATTCTTATTTATTATTATTTGTTAATTTGTAAACATATGTTTGGAAATTGTTTACTAGATATAAATAGATGTAAACAATTTCCAAGAAATTGATCATTAGCAGTGCTACCAAATAAGATAGTTATTTTTGCGCCAAAATTATCTGAAAGTCGGGGTTCTAAGAGTCAATATTTGAATTCTTTTTTTATAAGCAACCCTCAAACTCAATGTTAGTATTAAGCATTTTTTTGAATAGCTCTATGCCAAGTAGTTATAAGATGACGATTTCCAAATTGATTGACTTTGGTGGCAAGTCGACTTTATTGAATTAGATCGCTAATTCTTGTCTAGTTTTATATAAATTTCGGTTAGAAGTTCATTGGGAGGTGTCACACCACAGTCGTTGAGGTACACTTCAATAGAGGCGGTGTTTTCACTTGGTTTTCGGTTGAGTCTGTGGATGCCTTCAAAGAATTCTTGGTATTGTTGGTCAAGCTGATCGTATGGTCCTTTGTAGAGCATCATTGCATACTCTCCCTCTTCCCAAACGATGTGCTTGATCTTTTCACTGGATAGGTCCAGAGCATCCAACTGCTCCTTTGAAATGAGAATAGCAGCATCTGATCTGCATGTGTTGGGGTCAACTTCCAATGGATTATCATAGAAATAGCCAATGAACTTGTCAAACTTTACATTGTGCCTTTCGATATATTCAAACAATTCATTGCATGTTTTCTTGAAAGTAATATTGTAAGGACCTATACCTCTGATTCCAATTGAATCTCTTCTTTGAAGGTGACGAATTTCAATAGTATTATTTGTAACTTGAGTTGACATGTTGTCTATGAGAAAGTACATATCATTTAATCATGGACATCAATCAATGTCCAAAGTGTCACTTTTTTCCAAGAAAAAAACAAAAACCAAAAAGTTAATCAAACTTTGACTCTGCAGACCAGCATATTTATTTATATATGTATTCAAACTAATAATAACTGAATCCAATGTCAAGTTTACATTAACTCCATTGACTATGGTATCATTTTTTGTAGGTCGGTCAATTTTGTTTCCATTCACTGTGGAAACAATTTTCATAATACCTTGTCTTTTATTCGATTTTGATTTAGATTGAACATAGAAATACCCAATAAACTAAATAAAAGAGAGTTATTGGTCCAAAGTTATCTCTTTCTTTTTTTCAAACTTCAAAATGTATTCAATTTGAATTAGTGATTCAATCTTGGATCAAAAAAGTTTGATCATATTGGGAAAGATCCAATCAAAAAGCTGAAAATGATCCCAAAAGTTATTCCAATTTGGATGTGGAAGGGCTAAAATTTTGCTTTTATCAAAATTTAAGATTTGTTTTCATAGATAGCGTTAAATGTCCAAAAAAAAACAAGGGTTAATTTTTTGACACTGATGGACATCCATGTTATAACCACATCATATTTGTTTAATTGATTTTTGAAACAACACCTGATTGATAAGTCTTAATGTATTAAAGTAGTAGAGGTTACTACTTTTATTATGCAATGATCATTTTTGAGAAATCAACAACATAATTGTGAACAGTCATCCTTATTTAGGAGTTTTATAATCAAGTGAATAAATTTTGAAGATAGTTATAAAAACCATGGATTGTACAAGCAAAGATATGGTAATGTAAAATTTGTAAACATAATGAACTTGTTTTTTTCAAGGCTTGTTGTCAGACATTTTGATTGAAATTAGCCACATGAGGGTCAATAATGGGTCAAGTTTTACAATCATTTCTATATCTGAATAGTTTGTAAATTGTCCAAACAGATATTAATTACAAATACAATTAATATGTAAAAGAGAAACTATTTAAACTTGGAGTAAATGGTAAATTTCATTATCAAACAAACAAAAACTAATATTATCAAATATATTAATTAAACAAATAATTCTATAAGTAAAAAATGATTTCTTCTGGATGTTGCGGATGTGGAAGCCATGGTTGTGCTGGAAACTGTGCCTATATTATCAAGGAATTGAGATGTGAATTGTCAAAGCTCTCTCAACAAGTTGCCAACCTCGAAGCCTCCAAGGTCACCACGCAAACTGTCAAGGTTCCAACTCATTTCCACAAAATCTGCAGTGCTGATTTTGCAGTTATCCCAGGATCACAAAGCACAATTTCCATCACTCGTCCAACCAAGCTTGTTGTCTTTGTAAGTTTCCACTCACAATCAAACAAACAACAAGTCAGTGTAGATGTCACTTCCGCCCTCAATGGAACCATTATGACCCTTGGCGGATACAATGACTACCCATGGCCAACTGGTACCAGTCTTAACCACAACAACTATGCCAATGGAGTTGCCATCACTCAAGAAGTTCTCCAGCCAGGAACCTACAACTATGATATCAGAGCAAGAGTTCGTACTGGTGGTGATCCATGCATGGCCAATGGATTCTGTTCATTGCTTGTTTTGATCCCATTGTAAATCAGTACAATCAATTAGATATTCTTTTTAATAAAATAATTAACTTTTATTGGAGATCGGATTAGATAAAGTGTATCCAAGAATGGTTTTCAACTGAAAGCAATAGTTGGGTGACAAAAAAAGAGTAGTTGTTGGTGAACTACCTTGTTAAATCGACAAAGGATCAAAATTTTTATATATAATGATAGGATGTCTCGACTATGTTTCCTCAACATTATTTGAAGCTTGTTTGATTTTGATAGGTCTCAACCATTGATCTTTAGTGGTGATGTAATGTTTCTTTTATTTGTGAAGAGGTATTTATATTCATTTATAATTCTTTATCTCATTCTTGTATTGAACCATTCATTTGTATACATTGAATTATTATCCCAGTTTTATCATGACCTCAGTCATAGGTAATGATCTAATTATATTCTAATAATGTCATCCAAGAGATCAGTAGCTCAAGAAAAGAGTCGTACAACAAAGAAGGTAAAGAGTGGTGCATTACAAGCCCTACCAGTCACTCAAGTTGTTAACAGCACCCAGACACATGATATTCCTCAAGATTATCAACCATGGGAGTCTATAATCATGCACCTTAGAGAGGTAAATATATCAATGTTATTTATTGCTTTCAAACACTAAGACAATCTACAGACCCATCTAAATTCACATAGAAGAACCGATGGAGATGAAAGTGATAGAGTGGAGCTTGAGCCATATACAATCGCTGATAATGTGACTCTAGAGAAGTTCTTATCTAGACATGAACATAACCTCCTAGGAAATCTCAAGAATAGACTTGCCTACATAGATGGCTCAGTACTCATCTATGAACTATTTATTTCCACTCCTCATGAAGTGCTTGCTGAATGGTTCTCGAGTTCGTGGGTACCTACAAGTTCAGCCATTGGTCCATATCTCAGAAGAACAGGTGGCATTGATCTCACTCTAGCACCAGACACACAAACACAACAAGCTGACCGATCGTTCACACCAAGAAATCGAGCAGGTTTAGCTGCCAACCAAAATGGTGAAACTTTTCCAACAATGGTCATTGAGGTTGGAGTCACTCAGTCGCTCAAGTCCCTTCACAGCAAGGCCCAACGTTATTTATTAGATACAACAGACATACAGATCGTATTGTGCATATCCCTTTGGCCCAGAAGAAGTGACAATACCTTCCAAATGGTAGCCCTTCTCTATTTGCGCAACCATTCAACAAGACTCCCTCAAACCGTGGTATCCTTTGGAACAGCCCCTCTTCACTACACTTCTCGAGATGCAATTAGAGAATACTTCCAAAAGGAGTGGAGAGAAAGACGACCAATACCTGGATTCCTCCCTCCTGCTGCACCGGCTCCGATACCTGTATTCCCGGATGAATTTGTCTATCCTATTCATGGTCACTTAAATACTGCGACTGTACCTCCTGGTATTCCTCCAAACCCAGTTTATACACTCAATGTAAGTCTATCTAACTAGACCTCAACCGCATAATGATTCCTAACATAATTAACTGTAGATCCCTGCAGCCTGTCTGTTCAATGGAGTTCCTGGTGTTGTTATTAATGCAACTGGTCAAGTTACGGTGCCAGCATTTCCTCCCTTGGGTCTGCCATCCTTGAATGTGGGCAACACCATTCCATTGAACCTGTTGGAGATGCGCAATGAGTTGAACCTTCCGCCACTCATCCAGTTTTGATCCACTCTACATCAATTTTAATTATCTTTTATTGAAATAATCCTTTTTTTGATCAATCAGAATATGCCACTACAATAAAATACATCAATTTTCAGTATGTGATTATACATTATTATTTATTGGTCCAATTCATGTTTGTATAGAAATAACTTGGTATAAAAGTTTTTGTTCATTGTAGTTTGTACAACTTTTAGAAAAGAACTCTAAGAAACAGATTCTTAAACATACTTTCAGATAAATACATTGCATGGTGGAACGAATGAAAGATTTCTACAACAAGCTGGGAGCTAATCTTTTAGTGACGATCGATTGTAATTTTGGATATAAAAAGTAATAAATTTAGAATAGGAGATAATGGATATGAACTTCTCTTATTTATCTGCATCCACAAAGATTGACAACCTGTTGCAATAAAAAAATAAACCAAAAATAAACCTAACATCGACAACCACTCAACAAAAATTCGATCAACCCAATTTATTGATTAATTCTACGTATATATCACCAATTATGGAAATGAAGTGAGGTTTCACCATCCATGATTCTTGATTAATTAATACAGTGTGAAAGAATGTAGGGTGAAATTTGACAATCAGATAAAATCTGATACAACTATGAGAAAGTCTGAACTGCAGAGAATCAAAACAATACCAATCAAACAACATCCTTAAGGATTTGTGACTTTCCATCCTTCACAACCAATATGTTGGTTTGCCTTTTACTACATAGTCAACTTCGTTAACCCAAATTTATCGCACATCCTGGGTCCACTGTATTAAAAAAAAATTTTCAAATTGTTTGATCAGAATTCTCCTACACAGCATTATGTAAGGCCCAACAAACACTTGCTGATACCCCATGATGCGGATGTAATCCATCTCCTCTTATTCCTCATTCTCAATCATTCTCAAATTGATAATTCAATTTCATCTATCTACATCCCAATCCATTAAATATAAGGTCTTATCTTTTTTTGAAACCACCACCTACTTCTACATTATCCTTTTAGATCTCGAGTGTTTGTTCAACAGGATTGAATACACCTCTCCAAACAAATCATGTGATTGGTACTCTATAGAATGATACACGTGTATGTTTATGATTTTAAAACAAAGTCTTGGTATGGTTGTCAAGCTTTGTATACTTAGTTTTTTACTCTAATATTTACCTTTGAGGGACTAGTTCTATGAACTTTAGGAATTCCTAATAATAATTTATTGGTAACAACGATGATTAAGATTCTCTGAATCTCTATGAACTCCATAGAGAATGACACATACCAAAATTAGGTTAAAACGGATAAATTTTTGGACGAACCAAAAGTTCAATATAAATAGAAATCAAGAGAACTTGGAATTTCATTCATCAATTAGATAGATATCAAAGATATAAAATGAATATTGTAGTAAGTTATAATATAATTTTAATGGTACCCAAAAGTCTCTAATATAATTTTCCAGAAATTACTTATTACTCTTGTATTATTAGTTACTCTCTCCAGCATTCCAGCTACATCTTATCCAATTTCCAAAGGAAATGATATTGCAACAAAACTGGCAAATGTAAATATCAAAGACATCTTGGTAATAAAATAGAAATACTAATAGTATTAATTTAAAATCTTCCTTAGTCTATTAAAATCAAAACCATTTCGACAGACGACCCTGATTCCCAAATCCAATACCAATATTTTACACAATTTATTCAGTACCTACAACAAACTTTCCCAGTGGTCCACTCTAATTTACACAGAGAGATTATCAACAACTATTCTCTTCTATACAGATGGAATGGTACAGATCCATCACTTAAACCAATCTTTATCAATGGTCATTATGATGTTGTTTCCAGTGGACCTGTCCGGTTGGTCTGTAGATCCTTTTGGTGTATTATTCAAGACGGTTATGTATGGGGTCGTGGATCAATTGACAATAAACTCATTGTCATTAGTGCTCTTGAGGCAGTTGAGACCCTTCTGAACAATTCTTTTGTACCAAAAAGAACTATCTACATTGCCATTGGACATGATGAAGAGATTGGTGGATACAATGGACATAGAAGAATCTCCGAATATGTTCAGAGCCAAGGAATTTCTGCCGAGATGATTATTGATGAAGGAATTCCATTGGTAGAGGCCGGATTTCTTCCAGGATTGAATACCACGACTGCTATTATTGGTGTTAATGAGAAAGGATACATCTATTACAACATTACAGCCACTGGAAAAGGTGGTCACTCATCAATGCCACCATCGACACAATCTCCAATTGGTATCCTCTCTAAAGCAATCACCACTCTTGAATCCAATCAAATTCCAATTCCTTCTCAATCCCCATTTCCTAATCAATTCCTTGAGCAATTTTCTGCATCTGAAATTGCAGCCATACCATTCTTGGACTATATGAGAAGAACTACTACAACAGTAACAATGTTCCGTTCTGGTATCAAGCCAAACGTTCTTCCAACTACCGCCACTGCTTGGATCAGTCATCGTGTTGTTCCTGGAGATGACATCAACGCGATCATCGAAAGAAACAAGAATCTAATCAATGACAGTAGAATTCAGATTACAATTGATGCTACTCTTCCACCATCACCATTTTCATGTCCAGATGCTAAACCTTACAGAGCTCTCAAACAAACAATCAGAAAAAATATATGGATCTGATGTTAATGTTAAAGCAGGACTTATGTTTGCAAACTCTGATACCCGTCACTATTGGCCCGTATCTCCCAACATCTATCGTATCATGCCATGTACAGTTAACTCTCAGGGTTTGGGTACGATCCATGGTAACAATGAGAATATACCAATCACAGACCTTGTTAAGGCAGTCAGCTTCTATCAACATCTGATTAGAAAATTCAACAACGTTGATGTAACATTTGAAATTAACACTTTAGATTAATTTACAAATATTACTATTTATTAATAAAGAACACTGTTGTATAATAAAATGAAGTAAGATTATGAATGAATGAACGAACGAATGTTTAGTTGACAGGCTCTAGCTTGATATGGATCTGAGTAAGAAGATCTTCAGGCTTGGTGACTGCATGATCATTGAGGTAGGTCTCAATGGCAGGATAGTTGCTTGGCTTTCTGTTAACCTTTGGGAGGAAGACTTGGAAAAACATGATCATAATAATTGACCAAACCACTGTAGGGTCCTTGGTATACACCAACTGCATAATCACCTTCTTCCCATACTGTATGGTGAATTGGCTCTGAGCCAGTGAGTTTCAACTCGGCTAAATGTTCAGGGGTAATCTTGACAGCGGCAATAGACTTTAGTTTTTCGGTTGGAACTTCCATTGGATTGTCATAGAAGAATCCTGCAAATTGACCGTGTTCAATGTGGTGTTCGGCAATGTATTTGTGCAAGGCATCACAGCTTTTCTTGAGTGTGGCTTCATATTCACCAATTCCGGTGACTCCAATCATGTCGGATTTTGGTAAATGTTGAACTTCAAGTTTGTAATCAGTTGTCATTTTTGATGTAATTGTTTGTTGATGTTTTGTCTTTTACTAAAATTTATAATTGTATTCTTGCATTTAATTAGCTTAACATCTATTTATTTCCAGGAAAATTTAACAACATTAAGTCATGTGGTTATAAGTATTTTTGTGGTCACATCAGAAAAGATCAACCCTTATTTAGGCGCCACAACTCTTGTATTCTTCAATGCCGACAGTCTATTGGTCAAATAATTAGGTGTAAGTTGAAATTGCCTCACACCGACTGTCCTATGTTTAGTATTATTAAT
The DNA here is from genome assembly GCA_003667245.1 of Heterostelium multicystogenum. Lineage (NCBI taxonomy): Eukaryota > Evosea > Eumycetozoa > Acytosteliales > Acytosteliaceae > Heterostelium > Heterostelium multicystogenum. The sequence goes on along the minus strand of RCNN01000067.1, from coordinate 61,917 downwards.
ATTAACAAAAGTATTGTCCTAAAGCTCAACATCCAACTCTCTACCACCTTCAATTCAGAGTTCTTCTTAAGTGTATTATCAACAACTCTAACCTAAGCTAATAGAAGAATTCTTATTTTATGATCCTCTCTACCATGACTGAATCAATTAATTTACGATTACTGATGATAGTGAACAACTAAGTGACCCGATGCAAATGAAATATTTTTTTTTTTTTCATGATCATTTTCTCAGTTGGTAAATTAAATCACATCAGTGTCTTTGTTACTATGTATTTGAATATATTAAATGGATATAATTATAGCCATTCTTCAGAAAGATTTACAAAAATATATAGATCTAAAGCTAGCCAATAAACCTTCCGATCAGAAAGAGATCAATAAAATAAATAAAAGATTAGTTCATACTACCATACAGGTCAAAGATGAAGACGAATCGGATGATATTCAAGAGAAGATATTTGAACTTCAAAAAAAGATTGTTTTAGATATACTCAAATCTCCAACAACAAAAGATAAGATCAAAAAAACATCGAATGATGACACTGATCTTACTACTGAAGCGGAGCTGGTTATCCATATAGTTGAATTGATCGACACCATTAAATCGAAAATCATTATTATTGAGACAACCAATGAAAATCAACTAGACAATCGACAAGACAATAATCAACAAGACAAACAAAAAGACAAACCAAAGTCTGTCTCTCGGTTTATCCAATCCAATCTTTTCAAATGGTTCATGGCCTTAATCTTTGGTCTGCTTGCCATTGGATTTTATGCAAATAACAACTACTATGAAGTCAACAATGATCACTCTACTGCTATTTTATCTACTTTTATGAAGAAAATGTAATAATTGCTATTCTCCCAAGCTACTTTTGCCAATTGTTAGTTGTAGAACTAGTTGTCTAACTAATTTGTTCATAGATTTAGAGAACGCTATGACTCGAATGATATTCCAAGCAATAAACCAAGCTTTAAAGTTGATATTGCCAATCAATTTAAAAGATCATTGCTTACTGGTGAGTCAGATCCATACCACAGATTCTTTGAAGCAGACTCGCATTTGAACTTTGAAATCGGTGCCTCTACATTCATCAAGCAGTATAGACAACACTATTCATCGATGCAATATAAGCAAGCCAAGCTGGAAAAACCTTTGTCCTATCATGTATCATACCCATCTAACTCAAAACCAGAAGTAATAAGTTTCATCCAACAATTCTACAACCAAGTGTTCCAGAAGGAACAAGTCGACTCAAAGAAATTGTGTTACCATGAGCTGAAACTGGAAAGGTACAATGATTTTGAGGAATTTGGAAAGTACATTGAAAGAATAAATAACCAGTGTCCAAAAGCAATGTTCTACACACACGCCAACGAATTGACCGACATGGCACTGCTCGACTCTGTGTTTGATGGCTCACTACGTTTGGACCCGAACAATCCCTACTCTTTTACACTCAACCATACTTATGTAATACTGACAAAACATTGGCCAGCAAAAGCTGACCAGCTACTACGAGAAGCATCAAAGCGATCAACAAGTTCCGACATCGACCTTGAGGACCATCGAACCAATAGATCTTATTGAAATTCTTATCAAAGAAACCAAACAACATTGGCAGCATCGTTTCTGTACCAGAATAACATCGATGATTCCATTTATAAAAGTCAGTAGCAGTCAGTCATAATATCACAACCATTGTGTCAATCAATCTTAAATGATTCAATAGAAAGGATCTTATATCTTAAATGTTATTTATTTAAATTCTCTTAATTAGCTGTTTTAAAGTTGCTATTGATTTATCTGATCTTCTTGGATGAGATAACAGCAAGATACATTCCCCAAAGGAATCCAACCATATTACCAAAGAGAACACGGAGGTGAGATGGTACAAATGAGAACTATAGCATAGTCGTATATTAGTATATTCATTTTATATCGACTTAGACATCATCACTAAAAAACATACATTAATGAATTGAGCCAATGGCCAGACCTTCCATGAAGCCTTGAGAGTTGGGAAAAGGTCAAAGTAAAGTTTAATGAGGATGGCACCTGGCTTACGGTCTAACAAAGACAAAACAGTGTAGAAAAGAATATTGATGAATGGGGCGAAAATCAATTGGTCAACAATCAACTATAAGAATATTCAATCACGAAATTAGTGGTTGTTCACAGAACTTAGGTGTAGCTTCATCATTAAACTATATACCTTTCCGAATACTTGGTATTTGTCCTTAATGTTTCTGAAGAGACGATCGAGGATGATATGCCAGAAGTGACCAACTGGTGAGGAAATCAAACCCCAGATGGTGAATTTAATAACACGTGCCCAATCGATCTTCTTACGTTCAATCAAACCTTGAGCAATGATATTTGATGTAAATGAAAGAGTTGCTGAGGTAAGAGCCTATATGAGTATATTGATAGATTGTTGTAATTAATTAGTTAGTGCACTGAACAGAGATAGATCTATTTGTAGAATAAGGTGTATTCGATCTACGAATAGAGATGATCTTTACTTACCTTTGTGGTGATTGAGTAGCCTTCAAATTCTTCATGTACCATGAAGTGAAGCAATCTACGATGGTTTGTGGCTTGGAGTTGGACATCTTTTAATTGAATTCAATGAAGAACTGACAAAAACAAATAAGTAAATAAAGATGATTGTTTGCAATCAGATGGTAATAATAATCTTTTTTTTATTTTTATATTTTTTTTGTTTTTTTTATTTTTGTGATTGGATTTGAAAGTGTGTTTTAAAAACAGATCACCCTTTAAATCAAATGATTTCTCATATCATTTAGCTCTGGGTTATGCTGTATCAGCATAGATTGTATGAAGCACTTTCAGTAATTCTTGGTCGTTGCTTGCAATTGTGAGAAGCAGTTCTTTTCTGTTGGAAATGTTTTTCTCCTGATATTAAAACATCCTTGGCTGATTCCTGTTAAAGTGGTGGATAAGGTTAGTATAGTTAAGCAGGGCTAACAGTAAGTTGAGTTTAATTTCACTTACAATTGACGATGATAAGATGATATCTTTGATGATCTCAACATTGACTGTATTCTTGAGGAGCTCTTCATTGCTTTGATTGGTGAAAGATAGTGTACAAGATGATGCTTGGCGATCTTGTAGAGAATGGGTGCTTTTTGTTTTGGTTACTTTCGATTGAGTAATTGCGTTCTTGTAAATCTGGATCATTGCAATGTCTTGCTCGGTGGGCTGCATGTATCCACTATCGCCAAGAGGTAGTTCCTTGTTATTGCCAACACTGGTAGTGATAATTGGAGCACTCAAATACTGTGGCGATTGGAACAACTCATTCCAAATCAGCTTTCTGAATTTAGTTGGATAGAACTGACGCAAGAAGATCCACAAATAAGTAGAATAGATATCCGATGAGAATGAAGATGAAATAAAGTTGGCTACGAAATCAGTAAGGAACTGGAAGAATTTTTCGCCAAAGTACTGGATGAAATCAAACTCGACAATTGTTTCTTCGTTCTCTGCTTTCTCAGCCGCTAAACGATTCAAAAGCATTCCAAACATCTGTGTTAGGCATGTCATAATATTACTGTTTGACCATGGCTCATTCTTGACCATAAATACCATCATCAAGTGTTGGTATACATTTTCCAGCGGAATTGACAACATATCTTTATGAAATTAATGATACTTGATAAGTATAAAGTCAGGTTTGGTTTAGTTGAGTAAAGTTAACTTACACTCAGATCCAATGTTATAAAGTGATTGAATGAATAGTAGAGCATTTTCAATTAATGGCTGTGATTCAGAATCAAGTTCATCTTGGTCGTCATCAAAGTCACCAAAGTTATCATCATAGTCTGACTTTCTCTGTACCTGTTGAGACTCGTTGTATAGATATTGGAAAGGTGTGTTATACCAATCATAGGCAAGAGGCAGCAAAGAGTCATAGTTTTCAAAAGACACTAAAAGAGACTGTGGAATATATTCAATAGTTTCCCTAGTTGCCTGGAATTGTTTGGAGTAATCAATGGTTGTGGATGGAAGGAATTTCTCCTGGAAGAACGACATAAGAATAGTTGACACACTGTTCACCTTGGTACAACCAATCATCGAAAGATAGTCAGGATGCAAAGTAACACTCTGTAAAATATCAAATAGGAGCACATCATCATTTGGTAAGAAATTCTGGATAATCGCCATGCTCGAAGAATGATGGAATTTAGAGAATCCTGGTTCAAAATCATCCTAGTAATAAGAGTATTAGTTGATGTGATGTTTGTATAAAGTTTGGAAATGAGCTTACAGTTTCAAATCGGAGTTCATTCATTAATTTGAGCAAGAAGTAGTACAAGAATGATTTAGATCTATTGTTTGTTAACAATAGATTTCTGTCTTCCTCAAAGTGAATCTGATATAAATGATGTTAGTTAATGGCTTTTGATATTTCAGTGATTGATTGTAACTTAATGAGGCTTACACTTTTATAGTCGACAGTCGACACCAAGATGTAGTGGAGTTGGATGAAAAAGTCTGATTTATCAAGATGGAAAAGCATCTTTGCAATGACACGATTCTGTTGGATGCTAAATAGGAGATATCTTGCAATGGATAACCACCACTCGCATACTTCACCGTCATAGTATCGATGGATGGTGTCTTTGGTAGAATCACCTACAGTTGATTGTGTAGGTAGCAGTGATAGAACTTTCTTCTTCATATCTTGATAGAGAGTGGTTCCAAAGATAGAGCCAAACAAATTGACTGTTGTTCCTTCAATTAGATCTTGAATATTCTGATGGGTTGAAGATGTCTTTGTGTCTTTGGAAACAGAAGTGAGTTGCAACTTGCTGAATTGCAATGGTGTCTTTATAATTGATCCTGCAATGGAGAAATAACTTCCAATGAAATGAATAATGGAGGAATGTAGTCCAACCACTACATACGATAGGAAGCTGGATTCTGTTTCTTTGAAGCCCTGATACTAATAATTTGTAGGTTAGAAAATTTGATATTTCAATGTGAGGATGCATTTGATACTTACGATTACACTTAATGTATGTGATGCAACGAATGCTGGTTCGACAAATGAAGAAATCTTGTCAAAGATAACAGTTGATTGATCGTTGTTCCAATCGAAGGTAAACAAAAGACTGTCCAAAAGATTATAGATTGATCTCACAATTTGCAAGAACTGATTACTCTTCAGGTTCTCCATGTTAATCTTGTTGTTATTGTTCTCATTGCTCTCGTTTGAGATATCGTATGAGTAGTTGTTAATGTATTCTGTGAATAACTTGATGTAGTTCAGTGCTGGAGTTGAAATAAACTCAATGAAGAAATTGAGATTGATGTGATAGACAACCATGACTCTGAATAGTTTGGTGCATTCCAAGAGAATCGATTGATCAACAGTTGGAGTGCTATTATTGTTCCAGTATTGCTTGAGACAGTCAAAAAGGTTGAATGGTTGGCTGAATAGTTGGATGGCAATTGCTCGAGATGTTTGACAGAGTCTTCTGATGAGACGAATAGCCTTGGCCTTGAGTATAGTAATCGTCTCTCAAAAGTATGGATTCCTTGATTACCTCAATAAGATAATGACATTTGATAATCTGCTCTGACACACTAATTGAGTGTCTTGCCATTCTTGCCAAGATTTCAAGTATAAGAGAAGCACGTGCACGATAGTCCAATATACTTAGGCCTTCGTTAACCAAAAGGAATCTGAAACGATTGAGAATACCCATATCAACCAAACCTTCTATTAAGTCGTTTGCACATCGCTCATCGTCATCCATTGTTTCCTGTGGATCGCGTTGCTGTCCAGGTAAGATTGCTTCATTTATATTTACTTTTGCTTGCTGTAGCGGTTAATAGAAAGTGACTCTAATGCACGATGACATCGAGATTCAATCATCTCGAGCTCATCCTCCTCTGCTTTTGGTACAATCAAACTATATAAACATCCAATGGCCGCCGATAAAACAGTTGGCATCTTTGAATCCACCAAAGTTCTCAACAATCTTGGTAGCTTTAACTTTAAAATTTCTCTAAACAACAGTGATTCTAACAAAGGAGTTGCTCGTTAGTCAATCGATATTATAGGCTCTGGCGGATTCATACATACTTTTATGTGGATAGTATCCATTGTTTATCTTTTGTAAGATAAATGAAATGGTCCTGAGTGTTACCGATGACTGTCCTATGTTTGTACTCTTGGCGAGCTGGATAAGCTCGTTGATAGTATATCCTGCCTCAGCTGCTTCATCACCATGATGATGTAGTCCCTGGTGCATTGGTATGTTTTGTCCAGCACCTCGCTGAATGACCACTCCATTAAAGTCGAATCTCCACTCTGTGAAATTAACTACTGATTCCTTGAAATCTTTCTTTGTCTTGTCTGCTTGTGTCAGATCTTTCATCCAGTCTGGCATATCTTCCTCTGCCAACTGTAAAGCTGATTGACCAGCGTCACCATCGTCCAACTCTTTGACTCTTTCTATAGTTTCATTGTCATCCTCATCAACATCCATTGGCTTAACTTCTGAGTCCTTGTGCTTTTGTAGGCTTTCCAAAATTGCTTCGATTGGGTGCAGCTGTGTTGTTCTCTTGTTCTCATCTTTTTTAGTGGCTGGTACCTGTGGATTTCTGCGTCTTAACTTCTCTACCAATGCAGGATCCAAATGCTTCAAAAGATACTCTTGATTCTCCATAATCTCCTTTTCAGACATTGCCTGCAACTTCTCACGATTCTCCTTGTCAATGGATGACTTTTCAGTGTCATCATCCTTTTTATCTACATCCATCGGCTTGTTTGCCTTGTCTTTCATCTACAAGGAAAGATGATTTGTAAGTATCTAATCATACTTTATGTCAATGTGACAGTCTCATGATCTTACACCAAATGATTTAAATGATCTGTGAACAGGTACAGGGAAAGATTGTTGATTGTTCTTTTTCTTTGGCGGCTCAAACAGTGAGTCTGTAACATCACGTTCGTATATCTTGGAGATTACTGACGTAATATGCTGGTCATGCTGATCTAGCATGCGCTCTGTGTCTTCTGCATCTTCTCTGTATGCATCGGGATTGACTACAAATGGAGGAGGTAGCATATCGACATCTTCATCACCACCAACATTCACTGCTTTCTTCGATTCCTTATTAATAGCACTGCCACTGCTACTTCGACCAGTGCTAATGCTGCTATTGCTCTTATTATTGCTATTGTTATTATTATTATCATTTAATGAAATTACATCTCTCTCTATAACTTCATCAATGATAGGTATATTGTTTGCTGTCTTAGAGGCATTGGCTCCAAACTTATTTTTAAATCTAGATGTAGAAGTTGAAGATGTAGTCGAGGCTGTGGCAGGAGATGTAGATGTGTTAAGAGATGATGTCTTTGTCTTTCCCGCATCATCTTGTTTTATATCTTTCTTCTTTAAAATAGGAGGTGGAGCACCTTTAACTAACTTGGCAGATGGTGTTTCTCCACTCTTTAGAAACTGTTGCTGTTGTTCTAGAAGCTGCCTTGACAATAAATCATCATCTTCATAAATATCATTTGTAGCTCTAAACACAACTCTATTACGAGTTGGCTGATTATTCTGATCACTATTACTCATTGTATATATATCTATTTATTTATCTGTTTTTTGTATATGAATCTAAAATCAAAAGGATTAATAAATCTTGAGATTTATCAATAAATCTGTTAATAGTTTAATTAAAAGTCGTATGACATATAAATTTTTTTAATTTTCTCAACAACAGATAATAATAAAATCATGTCATTGTATTTGCATTTTGTGAAATCATTAACTCATAATAATAACTAGACTCATGAATTTGTGTAATTATACAAATATTAGTAACTATTAGGTAGAATTATTATTTACAATAAATAATAATATTTTATTTATATTAATTTATTAATGTAGTAATTCATGAGTGGTTTTTGTAAACTAAATACTAAATTCATTATAAATAGATTCAGAAATACTACCACATAAACATCGATATATATAAATAAATAAAAAATACATTTATAATTATTGATATTCGTATGATATCATTTAAATAGAATTTCTCAACAATGACCAGACACACGAACACATATATATTTCATTCATTCATTCATATTTTATTAAAATAATCTAAAAAATAGTGGGTGTTTGGATTGTGAAATGAAAAGGTATTTCGCAATGAGTTTGATTGACTTCAATATTGAACTATCATTCATATGATATTTTTTTGTAAATTTCATTTTTTAGTGGTCGTTTGTAAAATATATTTATATAAATATATATATAATATATATATTAGTAAATAAAGATAGCTATTTAGGAAATGTCAACATTCCAATACCCAAAATTAGAGTTGAAGGTACCAGTACCCTCTGATATTGATATCGCCTCTGCTGCTGTGCCAATGCCAATCTCTCAGGTTGCCAAGCACTTTGGTATCAATGAGGATGAAATCGACTACTACGGTCGATACAAGGCTAAGGTTCACCTTAGCGTCTTGGATCGTTTGGCCAACTCGGCCAACGGAAAGTACGTAGTTGTCACCGGTATCACACCAACCCCACTCGGTGAGGGCAAGTCAACTACCACCATTGGTCTTTGCCAGGCCCTCGGTGCCCACTTGAAGCGTCCAGTGTTCTCGTGCGTTCGTCAGCCATCGCAGGGACCTACCTTTGGTATCAAGGGTGGTGCTGCTGGTGGTGGTTACAGTCAGGTCATTCCAATGGAGGAGTTCAATCTCCATTTGACTGGAGACATCCACGCCATCACTGCCGCCAACAACCTCCTCGCTGCAGCTATTGACGCTCGTATCCTTCACGAAAACACACAGACCGATGAGCAACTCTTCAAGCGTTTGTGTCCAGTCGCCAAAGACGGATCCACTCGTTTCGCTCCAGTCATGCTTCGTCGTCTTGAGAAGCTCGGTATCACTGCCAAGACCCCAGCCGACATGACACCAGAGGAGGTCTCAAAGTTTGTCCGTCTCGATTTCGATGTTTCAACTATCACTTTGGAATCGTGTACTCGACACCAACGATCGTTTCTTACGTGGAATTACTATTGGACAAGGAAAGGAAGAAGAACGTTTCCAAAGAAAGACCAACTTTGATATCAGTGTTGCCTCAGAGATCATGGCTGTTTTGGCATTGGCCACTGATTTGGCTGATATGAGAGAGCGTCTTGGTAGAATGGTAGTCGGTTCAAGCAAGGCTGGTGTACCAATTACTGCTGATGACATTGGTGTTGGTGGAGCTTTGACCGTGCTTATGAAGGACGCCATCATGCCAACCCTCATGCAAACTCTTGAGGGAACTCCAGTGCTCGTTCATGCCGGTCCATTTGCCAATATTGCACATGGTAACTCATCCATCATTGCTGATCGTATCGCCTTGAAATTGGCTGGTCCAGAGGGATTCGTTGTAACTGAAGCTGGTTTTGGTGCTGACATTGGTGCAGAGAAGTTCTTTGATATCAAGTGCAGAACCTCAGGTTTGAAGCCAGATTGTGCCGTGATTGTGGCTACCATTCGTGCCCTCAAGATGCACGGAGGTGGTCCAAAGGTAGTTGCTGGAACACCACTTGCCTCCGCCTACACCGATGAAAACCTTGAATTGCTGGGCAACGGTTTGGCCAATCTCGAATTACACATTAAGAATCTCAAGAAATTCGGTATTCCAGTGGTTGTCGCTGTCAACCGTTTCACTTCTGATACCAATGCCGAAATTGAATTGGTTGAGAAACGTGCCATCAGTGCTGGTGCCTTTGCTGCAGTTATGTGCAATCACTGGGCACAAGGAGGTGAGGGTGCCACCGCATTGGGTGAGGCAGTCATCAAAGCATGCACTGAACAACCATCAGAGTTCAAATACCTCTACCCACTTGATTTGTCAATCAAGGAGAAGATTGAAATCATTGCCAAGCAAATCTACGGTGCCGACGGAGTCGAATATCTCCCAGAGGCTGAGCGTAAGATCGAGTTATACACCCGTCAAGGTTTCGACAAGCTCCCAATCTGTATGGCTAAAACACATCTTTCACTCAGTCACGATGCCGAACGCAAAGGAGTACCCACCGGATTTATTCTTCCAATCAGAGACGTACGTGCCAGTATTGGAGCTGGTTTCATTTACCCATTGGTTGGAACCATGGCCACCATTCCAGGTTTACCAACACGTCCATGCTTCTATGAAATCGATATTGACACCAAGACTGGAAAAGTAATTGGTTTAAGTTAAAGCATCAATCATCAAATATTATCCTTTAATTTTATTTTCCAAACAACCAAACATATATATATGTTTCTTTAAATAATATTTATTATTTTTTTTTTTACAAATAACAACTAACAAATACAAAACTGGAATGGATAATTCCTAGATTAACCAATTATTTACAATCCAATCTATATCTAATCTTTATGAAGATGAGTATCATGTGGAGGTACAACTAGTACTGGTATTGGAGAATTATTAATTAGATAGTTGCTAGTACTTCCAAGTATGATTCTCTTTAATTGATTCAATCCTCTCGTGCCAACCACAACCATATCTGGTCTTATTGATTCCATTGCTTTCAAAACAGTTTCACCAGTGTCCTTATCACTTTTAATTGATTGAAATTCCCATTTGGCCTGATTTGAATAAGAGGTAGTGATTTGTTAACAACCTTTATCTTGATACATTTTCTTTTAAAGTGTTAATAATATATACATTTAAAGCTTTACATTCAGACTCATAGGCTTTCTTTGATTTTATTTGCCAACTCCATCTCCTCAATGTTTGCAATCTTGTCTAAATTATCACCTAATGGATCTATAATTGAAGTCTTTACATTGTGAGTTACATGGATCAATGTAAGTTTATCGCTATCCTTCAGCAGCTTTCCAACAGTGTAGTGAAATGCATTTCTAGAATATTCTGAACCATCTACACAAACTAAATAATTCATCCTTCTATATCTATCTATTTATCAATATATTAACTATATATATTATATTCACTAACTACTAACTATATCTTATATCTTTATTTGTATATAATAATAAATAACAAATCTTATGTTATCTCATGAGGGTGTTGTTGAACATCAGAGACAGCAAATGAATTCATTTCCGAATTTTTCAAAAACCATATCATATCACCATTTTTATCTGTTTTTTTTTTTATCTTAAATTGTGTGTGAAAGTAAAATAGTACTGCAGTTGGTTTATTTGAATAGAAACTTTGGTGTTGTTTTGATGTATGTCTGATAGGCACTGTCGTTTTTTCCATTTCTTCATGGAGTGCTCCTCTAGCATTGGTGTTGCAATCTTTGGTCATCAGCATTGTGATGAGCAGTGGTGCGCAAATGAATGCAACCAATGCCTGGAACCAGGTGAATACCGGAAGACAGAAGAAATAGATACTGTAGTGTACGAGCATCTCGCCAAGGTAGTTTGGATGTCGGCAGAGGTGCCACAGTCCCAACATTGATAAACTTACCTCTATTGCTTGGCTTCGAGTTAAAACTCTCGCTTTTGGTAGTCGGCAATCGCCTCAATTGCAAGCGAGGGCAGCCCAAAACCAATCATGGCAATATCAACACTAAAGAACAGCAGCATATCGAAGTTAGGGGCTGAGTTATACTGACTGACTATTAATCAAGACATGTAACTTACAATGATAGGTTTTCAATGACTGATTGTCTAGTGGTACGTTGTTGTTGACAATGTAAATTGGAACGACTGAAACAATGATCCAACAGGATTGTAAAAACCAATAGGAGAGCAAATGTGTGGCTTGTCTCTGACGCCGTCGAATCGCTTGTCTTGAAAGGTGTTGCCAGAGTGGAAAATCATTCTCGAGAAGAGGAACCATCCGAGTCTGACCGCCCAAACAGCATCATCAACGAGGAAATCACACCACGCTTAGTGTATTCATGATTCTCGTTGAATACCAATAACTAGTAATGCAAGCGACATAAGTGATACAGCCCATCGTATCATAGTACTTTTCCGATTTGTTTTGCATGACCACAGATATCCAATAAACTGTAGCAATAAGTCTAAGAAAATATATATACAAAAACATTCTAACCACCTAACTAATTAACTAACTGTTTATCCAACTAAATCAAGTTTGAGATAAGTTATAATCTTTGCTTGATTGTATGTATGTGTGTATGTATTAATATTAATGCCTGATTTGACCTAATAAATTTTTATTTGATTTTTAATTAAATAAAAATCTGATGTTCTGACCATTATGATGGTTTTGTGTGCTAATACAAAATAGAGGGGGTTATAAATGATTGAATCTTTAATTTGATGCAAACCAAGGGCAGAGATCTTATCATTAAAGATTCAACTTTTTTAAAAGTTCAAGTCGCAAATGTAAGGTAGAGAGGTGTGAATATGTGTTAAATGAAGTATCGACGTGTTCAGTCCTGTTTTCATGAAGGAATTTGATGATTGGAATATTATTTGTTTGGATGGCTTTGTTCATTAGTTTGTCGGTACATCCTTCGGTTCGGTTAAAATGCAAGAATGAAACCACTGAAATGGTCTCTGGCTGAATCCATTGCCTCGGTGGTAGTGGTTGCGCCATGATTGTGGAGATATTGAACTATAGGCAGTATGTATCTTGTCTTGGAATTGTCTATTGCAAAGTCTATAAAATTCTTTGGAAAAGGAAGCGAACTGTTCTCATGTATCCACTGGAGGGCATCAAAGTTATTGTAATGAATTGCAAAATTAATAGGCATCTGAAGTGAGTTGGTAGGTCGTATTGTCTCTGAGCCACTGAAGAGAGGAAACATCATTTGCATAGTGATCAATATTTAAAGATGTTTGAGACGAATTGAAGATATCCGGTCTGTTCTCCAGTAGGTATCTGAATATTTGGAAATTCAATAATGTTCCAAGGTCGTTTTCTACATAGTCTTTCCCAATTAGATCTGGTTTATTCTCTACCAACAGTTTAAAGACTTCGAAATCATCGATGTACCTCATCTCTCTGGGCGACAGTGGTTTCAAGTCAGTTCGATTGCTCATAAGAAATTTTAAGGTATCAATATGTCCTCTCTTTGCGCAGTAGAATAGAGTTGTTGATGTACCACCCCCTACATCGTTGTAGTGGAGATACTTTACAATGTCAATATAAGCCATAGCATTGTCCATGGTACTGTTCGTAGTTAGAGCACAAGTATTCTCAAACAGATACTTGACCATCTCAAAATGTCCGTTCGCCAGCATTGTCAATTGCATATTCGGGAACATTGTACTCTTTCTCCTCCAAAAAGTATTTCATGACCTCGAGGTGGCCGTTGGACGCGACAAATCCTAACATGGATATTGGTGCAATACTACGCTCAGTCCGATTCTCATCTAAAAACCTCAAGACTTCAAGATGGCCATTGATTGCTGCTCTGTAGATGGCTCTACCTGTGCACCCTTCCGTTCTGTTATGATGAAGAAACTGTATCACTTTAATATTACCAACAATAGCTGCATAGTCCATAGCATTTGTGGAGCATCCCTCAGTTCTATTTTCATGAAGAAACTTGATGATTTCATAGCTTATATCATGATCGTCACCCAACGCTACTTTATCCATGACTTCAACGCCATGGTATTCGAACCAACGAGGCGCATTCAAGTGAACGAATTTCATTATTTCCATATTCTGGGCTATGTGACTAACAAGCAAGTGTCCATCATTCCGATCGAGTTGATTGCCAAATGACTTGTGGATAAACTCGATAAACTCTAACCTTTCTAAATTCAAAGCTTTAGCCATGGAGTCACTATACAACTGTTTAAAACTCTCTTTTGCAATTTGCTCATCAGGTTCTATTCTATTGGATCTCTCTTCTACAACATTATTGAATATCTCTATAAATCTTTCGTAATAGTTGTATTCTACGAGTAGCCTTGGGAAGCAACCAAGATCATACCAGTTGCATCGCAACACATCTTTTTCGCCAATCAGTTGATTATTGATCTCTCGAATGTATTGAAAAATGTGCTTTCTCAACACCAATGAATTCAATATTTCAGTAAATCTATCTTTCATTTTGTGACTTTGATTGATTGACCAAGAATAGTCAATATATTGGGTGCAAATAAATGATTGAATGCTTTTTTGAATAAAAAAATCTTATATTTAGACTCATATTAGCATTGCCAAAATCAATTGTCTATTTTACTGAATTAAAAAAATCTGGATTTATCTGATTGATTTTCATAATAATTTCTGATTAACAACTGTGATCAATCAATCAAATAAACAAAAATATGTTGTGTGGTGTTTGATTTATGAATTCACTTATCTTTTGATTCAGATTTGATTTAGATTTATGTTTCACAAATGGATATAAATAGTAATAATAGTAGTAATAAAGTTAACATCAAAACATTATTATCAAATGTTTTATATTAGATCCATCATATTTAGACAGGTGTCGGACATACATAGTACGTTGGGGGTGGAATCAATGGTCGGATCAGAGTTTAAAAGAAAAAATGCTGCTGACCGATATGCTCAAGTTTCATCGCAATGACCTGTTCTTTGAGCACATCGACAGTGTCATTCACCTGCTACCGCAGCTGAACAAGGTCATCCAGATGGCCTATGCCAAGAACAACTACAAAGTCATTCGCTACCTCTATGAGAAGCGTAAGGACTTTGTCATCAAGCGCGACGGCAGCAAGGTTGATTTGCTCTACAGCCACATGAAGGAGCTGGCCATGCACCTCGACGACGACATATTCAGCTACCTTCTCAAATTGAATGGTCCTTCCGCTCTCAGACTGAGTGATGTTGCCGGCCTGGTGGATGGTGCCATCACCAGCAACCGAACTGACAGACTGCGACTGCTGGCGAATCGCTCAGACAGGCATACATGCGAGCTTTTCAATCTTGAGATGGATTTCAGCAGTGAGGAGAAGATAGAGCTGGCGATTAAAACCATAGATGTGTTGCATAGTTTGAACATTATATCCCTACCGACTTGGTGGATCATACTATTGTCTGCAATCAAAAACAAACAGTCTGCATTTGGTCAATTCAATCCTTGATATTACAAGTAAATACAGTGAAGGTAGCAATGTTGAAGCATACTTCTTCAAAAACTTTGAGTGCACTCTGCCATACGAACACAAGTTTGACGGCTCAAATGATGACTCTGCTCTCAAAAAGGTTACTAAAGATGAGGTACAGCGACTCATTAGTTGAGAGCTTGATAGTTAATAAGAACATGATCGATCTTGAGTGTCTCAAGTTGGCATTGGACCAAAATGAGCGAGCTGGAATCACATTAAACGATCAAGACATTCTCTTTGGACTGACCACAAGATGCGTCGATAAAGATGTCCTAATGTACTTGTTCACGCGATACAAGAACATTTACGAAACAATGACACATCAACTATATATAGACGGTTCAATCGTAAGCCTTGAAATTCTAAACAATATGATCTCAATGAACTACCAAGTCAATGCGACGCAATTTATCATAGTGGTTGCGCACCAGCTATTGCAGCAGAAACTGCAGCCACCACCAAATGACAACACCAACGATATGATCGAGATTCTCGACTTTATAGACAACAACTACTCCGACCCGATCGACTACAATACAATCATACAGAGCTCCTACGACAATGCCAATCTCTTTTTATACAACAGATACATAACTAAGTATTTTGGAATCTAACGACTGCCAGAAGATAATCTACTCACTCAACATGAATTATCTCAACAACAAAGATATGATACCTATTTGGAAATACTGAGGATGCTGATATCTTTGTCTATTAAAGTTCCAATACATCCAGAATCAATCATTATCGACAATCCAGATGTTCCTACAATGAAGTTCATCAAGGAAACGCTTGATCTGATATTTAAGAATGGCAGCAATCTACAAACAATGGTGTCCAAGGAGGAGAGGGATCTATTAACCAGTTTGATGATCGATTTAGACTGATAAACCTGTCTATTATCAAAGGATATCCAGTTTGGTTTATTGATTTCCTCTTTAAGCTGCCAACCAACATGGTCAGCAATATTAATCCACCAAACAACTCTACTTTAGAGGCTGCCATTGCAACCAGAGATTAACTCCATTTTCAAGTACTTGGTCAATGTACAGAACTACACATTGTCGAAAACCATATTGTGGCGAGTGATGGAAGTATGCAACTGGGAGTTGACTGACTTTATCTTGGAGAAGTTAGAGCTTCGCTCTCATTTAGATGTTATGATGACTGCTGTGAGAAAGGAAAACGTCAACTTGGTGGAGCGGCTTTACAACTTGAATCCAGCCAAGAGTTTAGTATTTGTTTCGAATATCAGACAGGTCTTTACCAAAGATTTAACGGCTTTCCTCCTCAAAGCATAAACCCTCAGCCATAAAGCTCGAAGTAGTCTTTCCACTTGTACTCGAATCTCCAGATTACTGTGGAGAACTTCCAGATATTTGAAATACTGCTCCAGTATATCATGAACATCAACATGAATCCCAACATACTCATATCAAGTGCAACAAAGTCTGCCGATTCAAAATACTATCTGCTTCTCGCAAATGGATTGATTGAGAAGAAAGACATCATTTGACCAAGCCGGTATCACTGGCTCCATCAATGTGTTTGCTCTACAAAGATGCCAAAAGAAGATGAAGAGTTGATTCCAAACAAATCTTGAAAGCCACCATTCAGATGAATTTTATGAAGGAACCGAAGATGTGGATGACTTGAACAATGAAGAAGAAGAGGAGGAAGAAGAAGAAGAAATAGAAGAAGGAGGAGTGGATATTGAAACTCAAAACTATTTAGAATATGATAAATATTGGTCACAATTTGGTATCAAAGGAGATGATCCATCTATTTGATTCACTTAGATTGATAAATAAAATTGTACAAATAGTTTATATAGCTTTATTATATAGATTTATAATCATCTTTAACTGAAAGATGTTGCTTTCATTGATACACTTGACTTTCTAGTAATTCTTTTCTTCATCCTATTCATGTAGACGTGCATTGTGGTGTTTCTCTTATAGATAACAATGGCTATTGCGATAATAATAGCTGCACCAACAATGGGAACAACCACTACAACAGGGAGGAACCAGTTTCTGCTGTCGCTTTCATCGTACTCTTCGCATTCGTATTCGAATGATTTTCTCATTTTCATTGTAGTTGGATCTAACCAGCAAACTAAAGTCAGGATCGATAGAGGTGTATGACTCAAAGTAGGGGACGACCATGCCAATATATAATGCGGCAGCTTCGTTGTTGAGAATACGGTTATTCAGTGTAAATGGTCGCCATCTACAATTCCTTTGTTGGGGGAACTGTCCATACAATCCGTAGTACATAAGTGGGCATTGTGAAGCTGTTACCTCTGATGATCGATTGTTTCAATTGTCTTAGTTCGCACTCACCGGAAGAGTTGGCGGTAATGTTGAAAGTAATCAGGAGGTAGTTGAGTCTACTGGCGAACGGGTAGTTCGATACATCGATTGTGTATTTGACAGTGTTGTTGTGTAGAGCAAGCGATTCGTTCATCCATTTGATTTGAGAGTAATCTGATGAAAATCAACATTGACATGAGGATGTCAGCGCCATTCGATAGCTTCGATTGCATTGTGAAATTGGGTTGGTGTACCAGTTGCTTTCATCTTATCGAAAAGCTCTTCAAATACAGTCTCATCGTTAGCATTCTTCTCAACAATGCTGAAGAACTTGATAAAGTAGGAAAACTGTTGGTCTTGGTAGGATATAACAGTGGTTTCGGTTGGAGTTCCATTAATGGTGTAGACACACCATGGACGTTGTTCTTCGAATACGATTAACTGGTGTTCCAGTGTAGTTTGATGGGTATGCACAGGATGCACCTGTGTGGAAACGATCACAAACACATACACCAAGTGGTGAGCATGTTCCGAATCCACTGCACATAGGGGTACCAGGACAGAGTGGAGTAGTACAATTCATACCTGTATATCCAGCCAAACAGGAACATAATCCAGTAAGACTACTACAGGTTCCGTTTCCACAAGAGTTAGCCGAGCATGGAACAAAAACTACCTCCACATAATACTCGATTCCGTCATACTCCAAATGATTCTATCAGCGGGTTGTACAGCACGATTCAATTCTGCAACGAATGAGCTTGCCGAAGGGAAAATATTGTAGGTGAATAATTCATATTCATCTGTACGGATAGTCATCTTTGTTGGGTCCAAGAGTGAAACGTTTGTATTGACAGTCAGCAGTTTAGTGCCTGCATCAATTGGGTTGATGGTGAATGATAATGGAGGCACAGGCGACACTTGGATTGGTTTGATAACTGTCATTTTTTGGAGGGCAACTGTATCGAAAGAACGAATGTTTCCACAGAGGTCGGTAATACCATTGATTGACATGATCAAAGTATTTGTCAAACCAAAGTTCAATGGCAAGTTAAATGTAGCTTTATAGTAGTAGAGATTGGCTCCACTTTGAACAAGAGTAGCTGATGAAATTAAAGTATTAGTGGTCCATGGATAGCTGTCTTGAACATAAACTTGTGGAGAGCTAGCATTTGTCAATGGCAATACTGATCTTATAGTAAAGGTAACGTCAAATGCTCTGTTATTAGATTTTGTTTGAATTACATTCGAGGAAGTCTTGAATTCAACCAATTCAATTAAGCTTGCTGGGTTTCCGACAGCTGATTGTAGCAGAATGCTATTTGGAGTGACTCCGTTAGGAACTGTTAGACAATTGTTGGATTTATCACATAAACTTGCAACATAATATGAGAACATTGTGTTGTCCACAAGTAGATCTTGGTGTTGGAATATTAAAGATAGCAATGCCATCTACTGGCTGAAGTGTTAAATTTCTAACTGTAGAAATCTAATGTAGTATAGTAGCTAATGGTAATATCTCTAACTCCAGAAATATCATCAGTTGTATTAACATTCAATACTAATACATCTACAGATGTAGTATCAACGGTAATACTATTAATGGTAGGTGGATTTACATCTATTTAATTCGTCAAGACATTAGTATAGAACTATACTTTGCTCTCAAACATGTAAAATACATACCAGTTGGAGCATAGATTGTGAGTTGATTGGTTATGCCAAATGTAGGTGTAGAACCAGCATAGAAGGAATGTCTTTTTGAGAAGATCAAATCTAAATTCTTTGAAGAAATCTCGAAAGTATTGAATCTTAAAGCCAGCCAATAGGTTGTTGTGACAGGTGGCTTGACATTTGTAAGATATCCTACAGCTGAAATCACAGTATCATTTAACTTGAATGGTGTGTCAAGATTGATAGTTGCCGCAACTTGACCCTGTCCATCTATGAGATCAACTTGCACCTCGTATTCATCAGTGCTATTGGGTATTAGATAGATACCTCGATAGTAGGCAAGGGAGTGGTAGCATTATTTACAAAGGTATCACGCACTCTGATTAATATAGGTTGTGGCTGCATAATAGCTGGACATTGGATCTCTGGAACCGTATCACCATTGGCGGTGTAGATGTCACGTGATTGATATGGGTTGTAGTTAAGTAGCTTGTCGTAGCATTGATATCTTGAGAGTTTTTCCACAAGTCAGCTGATTGTAGGCCATAGATATATCGATGGAGAACTCCATGTAGGTGTAATCATTTTTCAGCGTGTTAGCAATAGCATCAGCTTGGTGTCAACTTGAAGTTGAGATTATTTAAATCGACATAGCAGATATCGGTTCCAGTAAAATCGCTAACTCCAAACGACAATAGAGTGCCTCTTCCTATTTGCTCTATCTTGATGTTGGATAAAGTTGGTGGATAGATGTCATAATTGCCTCCAAGAGAGCTGTGGACACTCATCTCTTTATAAGTGGACAATAGTACTAAAAGTTGTCTCGAGTTTGGAATATATCCAGACACCTGAATGCTGGTTGTTGAACAGATTACCATTGACTGAGTATGGCCATTTGAAAAGGCTGCTTATAGCGCTTTCACTTGGCAAGACCGTGTAGGTCCCGAATGCATAACCGGTCGAATTCACCTGAATATCTGTTTGGAAATATCGTCTGCCTACTGTGATGTTGGCAGACAGTAGGTTTGGCTTTGGTAAGGTAACTTGGCTCATACTGATGGACAATGAGACTACGTATTCATTTGTATCAGAGAAAACTGAGAGTGCAAGTCCTTGAAGGGAGGCTCCAGTAGGGATGTTGATGTAACGGCTGTAGACCTGAGTTGTAGTATTGAAATATTTTCCAATGTTGTCGTCATTGAATAGGAGGGAAAAGCCTCTTTTAACGCAAATGGAAGATACATTTCTATAATCTCCTTCCAATGTAAATGTTAAGAAAAAGTTAACTGGATATCCTGAGAAGTAGTTGAGCTGGGTCAAGCTAGCATTGTCAGCTTTATCACATTCGAATACTGAGGCAATTCATAAGGAATTGCAAATCCTGTGGAATTGGTCGACCATAGTATGTGAAATTAAGAGTTGGATTGCTGTAGGAGGTTAAATATGGAAGAATGAAGACACATTTTCCACTAGAGTCGAAGGTTTTCAGAAGGGTGTTTGATGGAACAATTGGAGAGTAACTCACATAGCTGACTGCAACAGTGTTTGGCACAGGTGAACCCGTTGTACTACCGCATAATACATTGGGTCAAATATAGCGGCGCCATTGGCATAGGTGGAATACTGTGCACCAGAAGCCAACAATGACACAGGAGAACCCAATGGAATATTACTATAAGAAATACACTGAATTGGAGTAGATGTAATGCTTGCCTCAAATAGTGAGGAACCTGTAGTAAATAAGTAATAGAAACCAAAAAGCTTGGTGTAGGTATTAAAGGTAACTAGTTGAGTTGAAAGATACACTCCGTCCGTTGGAACACCACTAATAAGTCTGTCAAAAAGGTCCAGTGGTACTTGCAGGTGAGCTGAGGTTAGTCAAAGACATAAAAGAAATTCCATGTGTAATATTGCTAGCAGAATTACAATAATGTTCAGCAAACATCTCTCACTAGAAATTGCATAGAATTTCCATTCACTTGGATCCGTTTTTTCCATTCACACTAATAATATTAACTATTCCATTATTGCACTAATTAATTTAATATTTATAATGACAAATAAACAACAAAAAAGATGGAATCTATGCATCCATCTATCCATCTATTGATCTACATACCATTCTCACCAATTGAGTAAACATAATTTGAATGCAAGAAAACAAATAATAAATACCAATGAAATATATAAACTTCATATTTATTTACACTATTCCTTTCCTAGGCCTAAGCCAAAGTTATTTAATGAATGCTTGGTCAGTAGTTGGAATGAATAATATTATTATATTATTGTATTTTTAGATATAAAGGATAATAATATCCTTATTCAAAAATAACGGGTTTACAATAAAGATGTACTGAGAAAAATAAGAAGAGTGGACCAACAAACAGCTCTAATCTTTGAAAAACAAACTAGCTTACATAATAAATAAATAAAGTATTATTACAGTTTTTTTTGGGGACCTTCACTGCGGGATGAAAGTTAAAAATAAAACTGATGACAAAAAACCTTTTAATCTTTTGATCAAAAAAAAACGAAATTAAACACAAATTGGTGCAATTCATTAAATCGTTTTTGAGGGAGATATTTTTACCAATTTGGAGTTGCGGGCAACTTGACGGGAAGTTTTGGTGTAGTTTGGTATACTATAGTATTGTTGTATTGTATTGTCAATGGTTTTTCAGTTTATTCAAGGAGGTTGGGTCAATTGGTGAAAAATAATATTATACTTCCGAAGGGAGAGATGAGAGCTGCAGTATCAAGGTTATTATTATTATTCATTAATTAATTAATTAAGATTTGGGGTGTTTTGATTTGGAGATCTAATCATTCTTTTTCTTTATGGCATCACGTGAATCTGGGTGATTGGAAGAGAGGTGCTCAACTTTGTAATACAACATCTTTAATACGATTCATAACATCCACCAGTAATCGGCTTGCCATGTCGATGAATGGTCCCACTCAAATGAAGTTTGTGTAATACGAATGCGCCAGTACCCAAGAGAATAGTCAAAATCAAATAGATTGGATTTGTCAGGATTGCCATAAACTCATTGAATCCCAATACGCAAAGTGCTAAAAATCATATATCCTGGTACACCTCCTGCACTGGAACTTCTTGACTGTAGTATCCGATTTGTTCGGAATGAACAATGATTTTTTTTGTTAGCAACGTTCAATAAACCAACGTTTAAATTCTGTTAGTTTAACACTTACAACTTCATTTAATGCATTCATATAATCAGTCTTGGTATCCAATCTAAACTTATCGACAAGAGAGACACCTTGTTGGTATGATAAAATAATGTTGTCGGGATCGATGATGACAGCAGATGGTACTTTTGATTTTGAGGATGACGATGAGGAGGACTTGCATCTGCATCACTGGCCTCTTCGTATGAAAAGAATGAAAATTCGAATTCTTCTTCATTCAATCTCATATATGAAAACAAATCAACCAGTTTTTCGGCCTATTTTAAAGATATGTTTGTTAGATAATTGCGTTGTATTCCTAAAAATGCTTCTCGATCGAGAAGATTGAATATTATTTACATTAAATCTTGCATCTGCAAATATCGAAGCAATATCATCGTGTTTAGACCATTTTCTTGGTAACTTCTTATCGTCAAGACTGAAACATTCCTCGAATCTCTTTCTCATTCTCAATGGCAAGAACTCAGATCTCTCTTGTATCTTTGTTCTCAATTGTTCGCGTGCATTCGTTCTGAAAGTTTTAATAGCTTCGTCTATTGAGTGATCATCTACTTCAAAGTCTAGTTTGAGATTAAAATATTAGTTAGCGAGGCAGTCTGTAAATGAATATGATAGCTGTGATCCCCTACCATGAAGTCTCTTTCTGTAATCACTTTCATTCTCTGATAATGAGTTGGAGAGAAGCTCGGCAATTCTCTTCCACATGTCGTCTTTTGCTTGCTCAGTAATCTTGATGAGTGGCTGATTAATTTTGTTGGAATACAATGTCTCTCATGTATTTGGCGAGCTTGTTAAGTTGGTTTCTTTGAGAGTATCCAATTCAGAGGTGATCTTTTTCCTCGAGTTCTTGAAGATCGTTAGAGTAGTCCAGCCTGACTCTGGTACAACAGAGTCCTTTGCAATCTTGGTGTAGTAGTCGATAGTTGATTGCTTGACATTCTTGGACCAGACCGAGTAGTGTGGAATGATCTGACTTTCCAGTGTCAGCAGTCTTCTTTGTTCCAACGGTTTCCTTGAACAAGATTCTTGAAGAAATCGATCGATTTTTCATAGAGCTTCTCCATCTGCTTGTTGTAGAGTGTGCGCAACTCGAGCAGCACACGTTCGCTCAAACCAGTACGCTTCTTGGCGGCGGTGTCTGCGTGGTATCTTGAGGCAGGCACATCGTAGGCCTCGAGACATGTTTGGAGCAACTGCTTACCCTTCTCACCGAAGCCTTCGTAGATACGACCCTTTTCGATCTTCTCACGGATGGGCTTCAAATCGTTGGCAAACTGCTGGTAGGATGATTCGACGAATTCATCGCATCTAAAGAGTGCTAACATTTCCTTCTGAGTTGGCAAGTCGAGATCCTTGTTGGACTTGATAGTCTCCCATACGTTATTGGAGTATTGATAGAGTCCGTCTGCTGGGATATCGTGTCTGTATTGTTTCTTTGGGATGAATTCTGGAGATTCTGATTCGAGGAATCTGTTTCTCAACAAGCTAGCTTGTTCCAAAAATTGGTCTGGACAGTAGACCTTGTGTGGCAATGATGTGAATTCGAAATCGAAAAAGTCTGCAACCTTGGAATTGACAAATTCCTTTGGCTTTGATAATTCTGACCAAATGTTATTAATGTCCTGTAATAAGGTATTCTTTAATTGATCCAAAGGTGTTTGTCCATCGTGATCTCTGATGATGAACAATAATAAGGTCTTGTGTGAACTGCATTCGATCGATTGGTTAGATAGTTAGTTAGCTGTTCGATTGATATTGGATGGAGTAGGATCCATCAATCAATCAATCAATCCATGATGCTTACCTCTTCTTTTGGAAAAAGTTGCAAAATTGAGCTCAAAGACAGTCTTTAAGAGAGCAATGTTGGCGGCGTTGTAACGACCGATGTCGTGTACCCACATGTTGATGATGAGCACTGATGAGAGGACCAGTGAGAACAACGAGGTCTTTCGCTCGAAGGCCTTCTCGTCTTCACCACGCTCACGACCATCAGTACCCTCGACATCGAGGATGAGATAGGTCTCTGGTGAGTTCATGTTGGCAATACCCATCCAGACACCCTGTGTGGTCTGTCTACGTCCACTGACACTGTCCATCACTGCAAACTTGGTGTTGAACAAAAGATTCAAACAATGTTGATTTACCACTCGACTGTGGTCCAAGAATGGCAATGACCGAATAGTCGAATCCACGTGTGAGGAAATCTGCTCTCTCTGATAAACACGATAAGAATGATTTCTTTTGGTCATTCTCTTCCTTACTTTGTATTAACCAAATATCGTGTTAATAATATTATTATTACTATTATATCATTTCCTTATTGGTTGATCAGAACATGGGTTATTACGTACACTATTTCACCATTGTGGTCAATGAATTGTACAATTTCCGATACAATTTGTTCTGGTGGAATACCTGTGGATGTCGAGTGTTCAGATTCACCGTTTGTCGACATTGTTTTGTAGTAGAGTAATTACTAATATATATAAATGTGTGGCTTTATATATTACTAAATACTAATAATGAATGTTTATGCAGAAGTTTTCTTAATAAATCAACTAATAATAGTAATACTGTTATTGATATTAATACAATAAAATCAAAATTGTATATATTAGTAAAACCAATGATTATTAATCAACTAAAAATTAGAAATATAAATAATAGCTCTAAAGTAAAGTTAATAGAAACTAGCAAATATAATAAACGATTAATAAATAAATAAATAAATAATTGAATAATATAATTGTTGATGATTTGATATTTGAATTGTTTTGAATTGTTGTTGTTGTTTAGTTTTGTTTTGTTGTAATTTGATTCACCAACCTACATGTGATTAGAGAGAGATAATGTATTATTATTATTAATATTATTTTAATACACTGTGAATGAAGTCAGTCGTATTAGTGTGAGTGTGGTATTTCATACCAAAAAAAGTCAATATTATTGACTTTGTGAATTTCAAAAATATTTTTGTTGCAAAGATGGGACAAAAGAACAACAAAATTTAACAAGCGTATGTATATTCATCAAAACACCTAATTAGGTGTAGTTATAACTTGATTTGAAATGACTCATTATGTTTCATCAATCAATCATTGGTGGGGAAAATACCACGATTTCAAACTTAAATAAATTAATTTCACGAATCCTAGAGAAATAGAGCAAATATTATTTATTCAGGGAAAGAGTCTTTGAATTCTGGAGATACATAGTCGTTGGAGCACCTTGATATTAGGTCAAAAAAGAGCGAAGGCATAATAGATTAGATGTGATGAGCTAATCGTATTTTAATTAATTTGCATGATGGGCTTATTTTCATTAATAAAAGTGAACTTGCTACCGAGGCACAGAACATCCACAATATCCAACCAAACCGAGTAAAGAATGTGTCCAACATGACTGAGAACTTATAGTAGAAGTAATAGTGCTTCATATTCTCGCCGATCGGAAGACCTATATTTATAATGGCAATTGGTCCAACAATGGAGAGAAACCACAATGTTCTCAAGTACCTATTACACTTGACTTCAAATGAGTAGTGTGTTTCATCTGGTATAGAGCGGCCATTTGAAGACGATACACTTAGAATTTGAAATTATATATAGTTCGTTGTATAACATTTCTTTTATTCTTAGTTCTAGGAGACCCCCAATTATTATTTCGAGACACCTTAACAGACAACAGAATTTTCAACAACAAACATCCAAAGACTATGATAAATAGGTAGTAACATCCGAGTATGATTGTGTCATTGTCAAAGTTTGCTTGATAATGTCTATATAGTATAGGTAAAGAATAATAGTAATATAATTCTGGAATAGTTTTAAAGATGTTATAAATTGAAGTTACGAACAAATAATTGTAAATATTAATAATATAGTATTACCAATAAACAATTTCATTCTAGTTCTATCTCCTATATCTTCTTTTTTCTACAACACTACTACTTTCTAAAGTAGTTGATATTTATCTTTAGTTATATATTTAACGTTGGCCATTGTTTTGTAGTCAATCGTCAAATGCCCCAAAATGCAATAAATCTCAATGCTTCACTTAAAATAATGAGTCATTTGTTAATCCAAATCAAATTTGTGATTGGTGCTATTCCTCACCCATTATATTAGGGAGGACGGTCCAGTGGTTTGTGGTTGTGGTGGTGCAAAGATTAATCAAAAAAAAAAAAAGAGAAGATCAAATTTTTGATTGATTGATCAGGTGTGAGCATCACATGACATGTCAGAAATGTTCATATCTAATTTAGACAATGTGTATATATAGATTGGTAGTATTGTCGTTGCTGTTGCATTGTATCGTGACTGAATCACTAGGCACTGCTACAAACGAGTCAGCCGCAATGGACGACACTTTTATCACCTCATGACTATAGCCCTACTATGAAATGGCGGTTATTACGTAACCGTGCCATTGATTTGGGTTGGCAATCGCAAGATCATAATCTGTAGGTTGTTGTGCAATTAGTTTGGTTGTGGTTCATTTGGGTGATTGTTAACAACGATTCTATTCTTTGATATGTATGATATGATAGGGATATCAATTCAATATCTGTATCGAATACTACAGAATATATTGTCAGTTGCTCTGGTGACGGCGTTGCCAAGTTTCATCGTGTGCTCATGTACCCTAATCTCTACCCGGATTGGACTCATCTCTATTATGGTGAGCTGAAACTCCGTAGCAATGCTGCCAATCTGCAGTGCATACTGACACCTGACCAGAAACAAATGATTGCACTCGCCACCGCTGGCAACAGGATCTATCTCGACGTATACAACTACGAGGAACTAGACAGGGCAGAGTATAATATTGACAATCGAATCCCTTTGTTCAATGCATTGAACAGAACTAGTATCAACGACATGAGCATCTACAACAGAACCAAGTTTAGAATTGTATTTCCACAGGACAACTACAATGAAATATGGTGGAACAATACACAGTCCAACAAAGACAGAGAGAGTAGAGTTGGATTTACTTCGAGTCAGTACGTCGATGACAAGGGTAAATCTGTAGGTAGCCATGGAAGTAATATTAAGAAAATGCTGTTGTCACCAGACGGCAAGGTGTTGGTGGTTGCACTGGACCATAAAGTTGTCATACAGCATACAGGTGTCTCTAGTATCGAGGAAGTAGAGCTCGATTATCAATTGCTGGACATTGCTTTCTTGGCATTGAATGAACACCAGAAGCAGCAGTCACAATATCAACAGCAGTTTATCATTGTACCTAAATATTCTGCGAAGAACACAACACTTGACAAGCCATATGTTGTATTATACTCACTGAACAATGCTGACCAATGGGAGACAAAGAATATCACTACTCCAATGCTATATCCATTCACAAAGATCAGCACCTCAACCGGCAAACAGTGTCAGTCACCATCAGGGTCAGCTGAATCTTCAAATGCCAACTCTATTACAATTGGATTCGTAGACATCGAGAACACCGTGCACATCACCCAGCTCAGTAGGAACAGGCTTAAGCTGATCAGCTCATTTCCAAAGCCAACAGTCGCAACAACAGCGACCAAGACTACAAAGTCAAGAAAAGTGCAGTCTCAACGATGAGATTCTCGCCTGATTCACATTATTTCGTTGTCCAATATCCAGGAAATAACGAGCTGCTTATCTACAGCAGAAAGCAAGCGAGCGGTGACTATCTACTGCATTCGCTGATTGAACTGGAATCGCTGGAGATCTCAGAGTTCCAATTGTTCAACCTGCGATACTACTACTTGGTAGTTGCAACAGGAGGCCATATCAACTACTTCCGTGAGTCGGTGTCTAGTGTCATCCCAGAGTGTGATGGATTGGCACGACAACTCAGCTTCTACCTGGATCCACCTCCAGCAAAATACCAGCCAACCATTGAGCACGATGGAATATTCAATTCAGCAACCATCCAGACGACCCGAATGCTCTTGGTTCTCGTTGCGTTTCTCCATCTTGGCCCCGTTATCTCACTTGTCAAGAGAGTGGAGTCGTTCCTCATCAACAAGCTGAAGTACACAGTAGTGAGATTCATTTTCTCACCAACAGTATTCTACATTGCTGTCCTTGCAATTCTCGGTCTCTCAGCCATTGAGATTGCTTTTCAAGGAACATTTACCAACGATTGGCCTGCCCACATTCACCATATTGAGCAGTGGATCAACATCCCCGAGACACAGCCACTCTTTACATCTGAATACTACTCTGCTGTAGGAAACTTCAGTGGTATTCTCACTCAGCTGGGACTGGGCAGACTGGACTTTGACTATTCACATTTCATGCATTATCACGGTCCCTGCACCTATCCTGCTGGATTCCTTTATTTCTATGGTATCCTCTACTTCCTGACCAATGAAGGCTCCCTTCAAGCGTTTCAAATCATTTGGGCACTGATGGAAGCCTTCAATTTCATCGTTCTCAAGAAGATCATAAGCGAACACCTGAAGCTTCCAATCATCTTGGCAATCTTACCGGTACTATCTAATCGTTTACATCTTTATAATGTAAGAGTGGTCATTAATGATTTCCCATCAACATTAATATTGCACCTTGCAATCTTATTATTATTAAACAAACAGTATGTATCTTATAATCGAGTAATGGATAGCATAGAACACTAACATCTCAAACTAACTAACTTAAAAATACTACATACAGATACAAGAGATTCTCAGTTGTGTTTTCATTGTTGGTTTCACTTAAATTGAACTATATCTTCTATTCTCCAGCAATACTATTTATTTTCTTCAAAGTCTTACCAATCCAGAGCATCATCACAAATCTGTTTATCATGGCATTTGTACAGGTAATGTAAACTACTAAGCATCATCACATTGATGCATGATTCTAGCGCTGAGTCCAACTAACTCTCTGGTTACAATCATTACTATAGATCATAGTCGGACTTCCATTTTTGTTGACCAATCCTCTGGCCTACCTTACAATCGCATACGATATAAGCAGAACTCTGCTCTGGGAGAAAACCAGAAACTATAAATTCGTTGGTCGAGTCATATATGAATCATCCTATTTCAACATAACTTTGGTAAGTGATCCTATATCCATTCATGAGTGAGTGAGTGAGTGACAAAGAGTTACTAATCGAATCAAACTTGATAGTTATTATTATTGGTTATCACTATTGTATTATTTTTTAATCAGAATGTGGATAGCAATGACCTCTTTGACCACAACCTCTTCATCATCATCAAATACATCAACAACAACTACTACATCAGCGTCATTATCGTCGACGTCATCAGCAAAAGCAATCTATAGAGATAGAGGTTTGGTATTTGTATTTTTGTTTGTCAATTTCTTGGCCATAACATTTGCACGTGGACTTTACACACCATTCCTTTGCTGGTATTTCTACAGCTATCCACTGGTTCTTTATTTCTGTGGCTATCCATTTAGCTATATAATAGGATTCTGGGTGACACATGAATATGTATTCCGATTCTTCAAAGACCTTCTCTTTGAAATGAATGCAACCTATCTTTACTTCCTCCTGAATATCGCAACGGTCTTCAGTGTATTGGTGGCAGGCAGAGTGAACCTGACCTCCAGCCTCATCGACAACAGCCCCAACACCAGCGACAATAACACACCACAGTCACCAAAATCAACAAAGAAAAACAACTAACGAAGATCCAAGTTGTTGAACATGGTTACTCCTGCCATTACCACAGGGTAAGGTGCCTCGACATTCTGCAAAAGCCAAGAGGTCCACCAAATCTCATCAAAAAATCTCATAAAAAAATCTGAAAACCGCAAAACTTGCTGTTTTACAAGATTGATTTGATTTGCTTGATCACTTTATGCTTGGTTTAAACACACCGTTCTTTCATGCATTGACCTAAATTATCAATGTATACTTTTAATAGATTTATTTATTATTACCATTATTTGTATTATTCTTTATGTATTATCTCTTGTATATCTTTATTTAATGTAAATACTACTTTTGTGCTTTCACAATGTTCACGTATGTGCTAAAGATTTGATCTCGTGTGAAATAAATAATAGTGGTCGTAGTGTGTTTGTTTACTAAATTTATTATTATTTACATACCTGTTATAGAAACTGAAAAACCAATATTAGATGACTGGGGTTTTAAATTGATTGGCGAGGGATTCGATTCGCCTTGGATAGTCAGCAATGCTGATTCGCTTATATTCTGCACCGATGACCAGTGTGGCTCAGTCGACAATCAGTTGGATGGTTATTATTATGCAAAGTATTTGATGAGCAGAAATATAAAGGTGAATGTCATCAACATCGCACAGCAATTCAGCGCGATACCGCTGACGCCGCAACAACAAGAAAGCGAGAACTACATCTTGAGTTTTTTCGTCACAGCCACCAACCTGTTTCCGAGAGATATCGAGTATGACTTTAGTGTATATATTGATAGTCACGGCGTTACGACACGTACGAACTACATCAACAACGAGCACTACGCCATCGATGTCACCAAGTACATCGAGGAGGGGTCCACATCCTTCCACCTGTCGATCGAGGTCATTTTCGAAAATAAGCAACATGTCAATGACAGCTCGACCGCTTTTGCAGGAACGTGTGAAAGTGATTTGGAGGAATTTGGAATACTCCTGTCGAATGTCGAGATACGAAGATTGCCAAAAGTCAGAGTGGAAAGAGATCTGTATGTCGATGTTTTGAAAGGCTCCGATCGACTTGGAAATGGAACCATTGACTCGCCATTTTCATCCATTGGAATGGCGCTTGCTTGGATCGACTCAAAATATACAGTGTATCTAAATAATGGAGTCTATTGTGGATATAATATGAACAGTCGGTTTGATCGCTCAGCGAAAATTGTTGGAAACTCGACTCGGGACACCATTCTTTTTGGCGAGACTAGACTCAGTCCATTCAAAGTACAAGCTGAGGGTATCAGCTTGTTTCTGTCGAATTTCACAGTGTTAAGTTGCTACTCTGGAAAAAATACAAATGGCGGAGCCATTCTTTTGCTCAATGGTGGAAACAATTTGGCAGTTATGGAGAATCTCTTTTTGAGTAGCAACTTTGACTATTCAAAAAGAGGTACAATCACTCTTTTGGATAGTGCCTCATTAAACATATCGTTTTGTCACTTCTCGAATAATTCACAATCGAGTGTCCTGGAAAATCCAACCATCAACATTGTCAGTTTATCTAATAGTCCAACACCGACTTTCCTAAGCATCCGATACTCAGTGTTCGACAACAGCGACTACTACCTCTATGGAGACTATGTCAATTCGATAACTATTGATTCCACAACCTTCACAGGTGATCCAACTTCCTACATTATCAATCCTTGCTCGAGCTCTATTTACAGATCAAATATTTATGTGACGAATTCAACATTTATCAAATCGACTGCTGGCCAATTCTGTATTACCAATTCCACAAGCTACTTTAACAACTGTTCTTTCTTGGATAATTCATTCGCTTTCTATCTAACTCAGAGCAATATCGATATTTATAATAGCTATTTCAGGTACCGGATGTCTCAGCAAGGTGGAGTTATGTTACTCTCCAGATCTTCCTATGCTATCTTAAATAACTGCACACTGGAAGATTCCTATCTAGATGACAATCCAGACTTGATATTCTTTATATCACAGTCAACTCTTGTCGTCAATGCATCTGTATTTTCAGGAGGCAATGGCACTTTGTTCAGCTCTATTCAGGGCAGATTGCAGCTGACTGACACGACTATCTATGAATCAGGATCCATAGTGATCGATGCATCTAAAACCGACATTGAACTGACCAATTCTACATTCTACAATCTTACCAGTTTCTATGAAGTCTTTATATTCAACACGATTCTTCCGGAGAACAACGCCAGCATCGTCATCAACAACTGCACGTTCCAAAATGTATTTGGATACATGCATGCCATTAACTCCAAACTCGTCATATCTGGCATGACTTTGGTCGACTGCTCGACATTCTTTCAAATAGAAAAGACGACTGTCTTGTTCATCTACAACTCGCTTATTTCCCGCAACTTTGGATATATTTTCAGGTTGAATGGCGCCACTGTAAACATTGTAGGCAGCGAATTCTCATTTAACTATGGCTCCGAGGGCTCCATATTCAAAGGCACCGACACAGTGTGGATGAGCGTCTCAAACTGTACTTTCTATGCAAATTTGGCCAAGAACGATGGAAGTGTGATGTTTCTAGGTGATCTCTCCACCGTCTACTTCAAATACTGCACGTTTTCCAATAACACATCGCTATACAACGGTGGAGTGCTCTCGATGGGCTCAAACAACAATATTCTATTTTTCTATTGCAATTTCGATAGAAACGTAGCTAAATACGGAGGAGGCGCGCTTGTATACTTTGTGGACAAACAGCCATTGTTTTCCAACTGTACATTCGACAATAATATAGCGTATTTTGGCGGACTAATCGCCTCTCAGCCAACGCATCTTCAACTTTCTCAGGGAAGTTTCCCGAGTGTGGTGGTCTCCGGACAAACCTTATTCTCGGGAGTGGTCACCATTGGTAACAACCTGAATCAAATCTATCCAAATCCAGACTACAAGGATCTGAATATCTATTTAAAGGTGAACGGCAATACAATAGCTACTGTACGGTTTGAATTTAGTAGTGCCAACTTCTCAAATATTGTCATCACTGGCCAAGTAGGAAGTGAAGCAACTGTCGCCTTTACCAGCAGTATGAGTGATTTGAATCCCATATTGATTCCCTATAATGTGACGATTCTGCCATGTAATGCAGGCTATTATCCCATTGAATCTATGAGCTACTGTACTTTGTGTCCACCTGGAAGCTATGGATATGATGGAGATAAATGTATTTCATGTCCTCTGAACGCAATCTGTGAAGGAGGTGATCAAGTATCAACAAAGCACGGATACTGGTTCGATATCGATCAATACCCAAGAGTAATCTATGAATGCGACCAACAAAAGCACTGCTTAGAGAACAACACATGTCTTGAACACACCTATGGTGTTCTTTGTGCATCGTGCAACAACACCGAACATTATTACTCATGGTTTGGAAGTTGTGTTGAATGTAATCACACCAATGCACTAGTTGTCTTCATTGTTATTCTTGGAATGATACTTCTTGTTCTTTGGTCACACAAATCCGACTCATCATCAGGACTGATGAACATTGTTGTTTACTTTGCACAAACAATTATGGTACTTTCAAAAGGAATCAACTTCAGTATTCTCTCACTCCTCAATCTCCAATTGGAAAGTGGAGGATCATCAATCATTGGATCTGTTTGTCCAGGACCATTCAATTATTATCAAAGACATTACATGACATTCCTTGTGCTGCCATTACTTGTCCTGATTCTCCTCATCTTCACACTGATCATTTCGATCATCAGAAAGCTCAAACCAAGCGATAAAGCATTACTTCCACAACAAATTGGATCATTTGTCAAACTACTGTTGAACATCTATTCACCGATCAGTACATCAACATTCACAATATTCTTTTGTCAACAGATTGGTGTTGGTGACCCAGTCTTAGTTTCAGATTCATCAGTACAATGCACTGGAAATAACTATCTCACTGCACTCAAAGTTAGCTATGCAATGTTGACGATTGTTTCTTGGAATTCCAGTGATAATCTTTGTATTGCTATTCAAGAATCGCAAACACAACAATGATGAATCAATCATTCGAACCTATGGTGCATTCATTCTCAAATACAAAACATCATATTACTATTGGGATGTTATATTGTTGTTCAGAAGACTCGTCATTGTATTGGTTTCAATCATGGACCAATCTACAGCAATCAGATCATTCCTGCTGATTGGTGTTTCACTGATCAGTGTTCTTCTCCAATTGAAACACTCACCATTCATCAGTGAAGGAGACAACCAACTTGAACTGACATCACTCATTCTCATCTTCATTTCATGTATCTATCTCGGCAATGAAGTTGAACAATACCTTGAAGATTGGATCATCATCATTTGCTCAATCATATTCTCCATTTATTTATTATACATCATTTATACACACTATCGCATTCCGATATTGCGAAAAATCAATCATTATATTTCGATTATTACACGTGGAAAGTTTGGATATCAAATACTAGCCGAAGATGATCAATCCACCAATAATGATCATATTGAATTTCCACTTTTGCTGCCCAACAGCGCCATTGAAAATGATGAGGATTGAAGATCAAATAAATAAATTGATATTTATAATAGGATTCAATTAGGTTTCCTTCACCAATCATTGTATTAACTTCAAACTCATTTCCGTTCATACATTTATTTGATACATTAATTAAACATCTTTTTATTTATGGGTGATTTAGTTTGATAGATTAGTCTGTTTCGGCAAAGATTTCTCTACCAATCAACATTCTTCTGATTTCGCTGGTACCTGCACCGATTTCATAAAGCTTGGCGTCTCTTAACAAACGACCGGTTGGGAATTCATTGATATATCCGTTACCACCAAGAGTTTGGATGGCTTGGAGGGCACATTGGGTGGCATTCTCGGCGGCGTAGAGGATGACGGCGGCACAATCCTTTCTTGAGGTGTAACCGTTGTCGGCGGACATTGCAACTGAGTAGACGTATGAACGACTGGCATTCATGATAGTGTACATATCAGCGACCTTTCCTTGCATCAATTGGAACTCACCAATCTTCTTTCCGAATTGCTCACGTTGATGCAAATATGGAACAACGTTATCCATACAAGCTTGCATAATACTAAATTAAAATAAACGATAGTGTCAATTTCTTTGCATGCTTGCTGCTTCTTCATGCTGTTTGTTCTCTTCGTTTGATAATTACCCCAATGGACCAGCAGCCAAAACCAAACGCTCATAGTCGAGTCCGCTCATCAAAACCTTAACTCCCTTTCCAACATCTTGCAATACATTTTCATCTGGTACAAAGCAGTCTTCAAAGATCAATTCGCAGGTGTTCGAACCTCTCATACCGAGCTTATCTAATTTCTGTCCAGTGGAGAATCCCTTCATTCCCTTTTCAATGAGGAAGGCAGTGATACCCTTTGAACCAGCGTTGATGTCAGTCTTTGCGTAGACAACCAATACATCAGCATCTGGACCATTGGTAATCCACATCTTGGTACCATTCAAAACCCATCCTCCATCTTGATTGAATCATCAGCAATGAAGAACATAATTAATGACCAATTGCTTAGAGTTAGAGGTAAAGCTTGCAATGCTATCAACAAATACATACTTGTTTTGGTGGCTCTAGTCTTCATTGAAACAACATCGGATCCAGCGTTTGGCTCAGACATGGCCAAGGCACCAACGAAATCACCAGAGATCAATTTTGGAAGATACTTCTCCTTTTGCTTTTCGTTACCGTTTCTGGTGATTTGGTTGACACACAAATTACTGTGGGCACCATAGCTGAGTGCAACTGAGGCCGATGCTCTAGACAACTCTTCCATGGCAATGCAATGTGCAGTGTATCCCATATCCAATCCACCGTATTGTGCTAAACACATTATCATCAATATAACTTTGTTCATATGATCAATGCTCAAGCATGTACTTACATGGAGCGGTAATACCGAGAAGACCTAAATCACCCATTTTCTTCCACATATCCATTGGAAAAGCGTTGTTCTTGTCGACGTCGGCAGCAATTGGAGCAAGTTCGTTTTGGGCAAACTGACGGACTGTCTCTTGGAGTTGCATTTGCTCATCACTGAATCTCATCAATTCACGATTGGTATAGAAGTTACGAACCAACTTGGATTGGTTACCTACAACTCCACTCAAGAGATTGCTTGACTTTGAAACAGTAATTAATGATCTAAACATTCTTATACTAAACTAATAAATAAATAATGTATAATGATGATACTGAAAACTAATGTAATGTATTGACAAAGTCTGATTATCAAAAAAACCACACTACACATCAAATCAAATCACACTGACTGATTGATTTGTAACAAAAAAACAAACTATATTTTTGAATTTGAAAATTTTGATCATGTGATAGTGAAGGTTACCCCTCCCTAATGTGAATGAAATTTCAGATTCAAAAAAGAATCTGATCACATTTCTGAAACCCGACATACTCTACACCCTCTTGGTCCCAAAAAACAAATTGTTGTCTTGAACACTTTGGGGCATAGTTTATGTAAATGGTTATAGATAATAATCTATTATCTCTATTCGACTTTCTACGGGTTGTTGTTTATTTGATATGAGGCGTTTTATTTTAATGATTGGAGATGGATTTGTTCTTCTTACCAATCTTACGACGTGCAATATTTGGATTACGTCCACCGTAACCAATGGTAATGTCAGCACCTGGTTTTGCAAATGAGAATGAAGATTCAAAGGACTCGTCGCCAACGGCAAAGTCGGTGGTCGATGTTTTCTTCTTGTAATATTGTCCGGTGACTTTAAGACGATGGATATACTGCTCCTCAGTGAAAACGAGATCGGTATGGTACTTTCCACCC
The DNA here is from genome assembly GCA_003667245.1 of Heterostelium multicystogenum. NCBI lineage: Eukaryota > Evosea > Eumycetozoa > Acytosteliales > Acytosteliaceae > Heterostelium > Heterostelium multicystogenum. Next base: position 25,103 of record RCNN01000067.1, on the reverse strand, counting down.
TTTGCTTTTGGTATTGAGAAAATCTTTCCACGGTTATTAAACTGCTTTCCTGAACCCTTTCCAACACGAACATTTCCATAACGGTCGACCCAGGTCATTGCCTTGACCATGGTCTGGTTACCACATGCACCGCACCAAATCTTGCTGAAATCAAGGGTAGTAGTATTGCATGAATAACACTTCAAAACGAATTGCTTAACTTGCTTCACAATCAAACCGTCTACACTCAATAAATTTAATCCCATCTGTAACATAACATTCTGCAAGGAGTTGATGATGATGATGATAATGATGATGAAGGAGAATTAATAAATGATCGATCGACAATGACTGTGTTTCGTAATCAACATCTATAATACTTACTTGCATTGAAAAATCACTTGTAATACATGCAACTTTGACGTGTTTAATCTCCTCTCCAGTAACGAATTGAGACTTGTCTAACTTCGCTCTAACATTGTCTGGTGTAATCCATTCACCTTCGTCCTCTTTGTCTTTTCTCTTCTTTCTACGTTCTTCTTCCTCTGCTTCACGTTGTTTCTTCATCTTTTCGAGAATTTCTCTTGGGTCTACAAACTTTGATGGGTCTTCCTTTGGTAACTCATCCATATTAACAATTAAACTATTCTTCTTATTATTCTTTTTACCCTTCTTTTGTTGTGATTGATTATCTGTAACTGTAGTATCTGCTTTAGCTTCGTCTGTTGTTGTAGTGGCTGGTGTTGATTCTGGTGCTTTTGTTGTGGTGGCACAGCATGTATCGACTGTAGTAGCTGTTACTTCCTCTACCTTTCCATGATCGTGTGAACAGCATGTATCTACTTTAGTATCTACTTTAGTTGCGACTTCTTCTACTTTTCCATGATCGTGTGAGCAGCATGTATCCTTTGGCTCAGCCTTCTTCTTGGTCTTATTCTTATTTCTGTTGTTTTTCTTTTTTCTTTGGTTTATCTGTGTTGCTATTGTTATTATTGGCTGGTCTGGGTGGTGGCTTAGTTGGCTCTGGTGAGGTCTTCAATGTGTCTATGCCTTCATATTCAGCGTGTAGTGTATATGCAAGTGCCAATACCTTAAGATCAACAGCAGACAAGGTAGAATAATCACCAGTCTTGTGTGCAAAGTCGACAACAGCTCTCAATGACTCTGGAGTAGGTTGTCTGGTTTTGATTTCAAATGGGAATGTCTCAAGATAGAGTTGTGTCTTTTTGTCTCTGACTTCATCGAGTACCTCCTCGATGGTGTACAACTCTTTACCAAGGGTATCGAGACGTGCTGACGAATGGAGGATTGCATTGGTATCGATTACCAAATGTGTAGCAGTCTGTTTAGCATGTGAGACAGTCAAAGTCTTCAATGAATCACTCAAATCGTTGACATTTCCAATGATTTCACCTTCGTCTTCCTCGTCATCTTCTTCATGTGCATCTGTCACTGATTCAGCTGTAGTATTGCTAGTAGCTGGCTGTTGGTTTTGAGTACTAGTCAGGAACGACGAGAGATTGCCCCAGACACCAGTTGGAGCAGCTGGAGTGGTAACAGTCTTTGGAGCACCCAAAGGAGTTCGGAATGGGTCGTCTCTGTTCGAAGACAAAGCGTTGAGCTCGTTGAGTTGCTCGTCGGTCAACTCCTCGTAGTTGTCAATCTCCTCGTCACTTCCGCTGGCACTGTTGTTATCGATATTATCTTTATCCATCTTCTAATAATAAAGTCAAACAAACTTGTTGTAAATTGTTATGTTTCAACTTTTGTGATGTATTTGATTATTATGATTTCGTTCGTTTTTTTTTTGAATTTAATTTTTTTTATTATTTTCTCAATTTTTATTTTCATTTTTTCATTTTTTTTTTTATTGAGGATGACTATTGCTGTTTTGGTGGAGTGGTTGTGCTGGTGGCAAGGTGTTTGATGTCTGGCTCAATCAGTACCTTGACCTTGCCATTTGGATGGATGACTTTGGCGCTGAGCACTCTCCATCTGTCGTCGTTGGCATAGATCACTGCGTGAATGATTGATACAGCATTTCTGTTCTTTGATCCTCTGATTGGAATGGTAACCTCTGATGTTGTCTCTACATATGGGAAAGTAATCCATGAATTTGGTTGTGGAACCAAAACTGGTTTATCTTGATTATTATTGTTATTATTATTATTGTTGTTTACTGGAGTTTGGGTGGTGGAACTCTTCAATCCATCTACTGGCTTCAGATACCAGGAGTCTATATCTTTTGGTGCTTTTGGAATGTTCAAACCTATGAACAACTCTCTTGACAACTCTGTAATTGGTGAGGTAGAACCCTGTGGTGGGGCACCCATTGAAACTGGTCCACCCAATTCGTTTATAACCTCTTTGTTGTTAATTGCCTAGATGACATTACATACAATGCCTAATGAATATACCATTCTTCTCTTTGATTTGTTTTTCTTTTTCTCTTTATCAATCCCAAATCGATTTGATACATACCATGGTGTAGACATCTTGCAAAGCTTCGTTCCATGCATCTGTTAAGAACTCCTCGATCGACTTTGAGCCCTTCTTGTATGCCATCAAGGAGGTTACAGTGTCCCAAGTGAGCTTTCCAACCACGACCAAAGCCAAGAATTTCAAAAGCAATGATTTATTAGATTTCTTGGGTGGGTATTTAATTTCAACCTTCACCTGTTGATTTGACACAGAGTGCTGTGAGTAGCTTCTATACTGTGGTTGTTGTCCATCTTGTAATTGCAATCTGAATCTCGACGATGAAACCTCTAATGGATTAGCTCTGAATAACAAAGTTGACAAGGTCCTTTGTTGTTGTCTAACAATATTATTATTATTATTAATATAAGATTTACTTAATACACTTAACATATCTATATCTATCTATATCTATATCTGATTTTATTAATTGGTTGATTGGCTGATTGAACTTTAAAAATGGAAATTTTGCATTCAAAGCTTGAAGTTTTGTCAACAACAAGTTGGCTTGATTCTGACAAAACAATAGGTCACCAAACCACCAAACTACTCAACTAGTTCAAAGATCAACAGGTTCATGACATTGGCATTGCATTGATACTAGTAGAGTATTTAAAGCAGTCATTAAGGATGTTTGATTTTGCACTTATACCGATCACCATGATCATGGTTGGTTGTTGTTCAAATGTAATATCACTCGAAATGATTATAAGGTAAATAGAATAGAATAGAATAGCTAGCAATCAAGCGACATCACATCATATCTTCTAAATATATATTAATATGAATACAAACTAACATTAATTTGTATAATATATAATCAATATATATATGATCGAATCAATCTATTTATAGACAAGATGCGACACAGAGTCAGCTGATTACATTTTCACAGTTTGTATTTGTCGTGTTTATGTCATTCCTGACGAATATCGAATGGAAGAGAGTATTATGCTTCTATGTACCAAGAGGGTTCCTTAAGAGAAAGATCCCAATGAAGACCTATGCTTTGATGGTCTCCATATTCTTTATTGTATCTATATTAAACAACTGGGCATTGTCATTCAATATTGCATTGCCATTTCACATGATATTCCGATCAAGTTCACTATTATCCACAGTGTTTATCAGCATGCTCTACCTGAAAAGAGAGTAAGTATAAGAATCTCTCTAAATTTGCCCAAGTCAAGACTCAGCTAACATTACATTATAATCATTTAGATTTACAATCAAACAGATTATTTCATTACTTATGGTTACCATTGGTATTACAATGGCTACACTTAGTTCTGTCCCAGAACATGTAAGTTAACTCCTAGTATTCGAATAATCAGCAATCATTATTTATTAAGAATAGAATGTTTATATATTAATATTTCTAATCTATTTTAATATATAGAAAAAGAAGATTACATTTGATGAAACAGATACTGCTTCAATCATTACATTCATTATTGGTATTTCAATGTTGACTGTTGCAATGTTGCTGTCATCTGTGCTTGGACTAATACAAGAGAATACCTATAAAGAACATGGCAAGAATTGCCACAGAGAAACCATCTTTTATTCCGTAAGTTTCATTATAAGATCATCCCAATCCCTCCAAACAAACAAACAGATAACAATCAACTAACTGGTACTATAGCATTTATTATCACTGCCATTATTTATTTTCTTTGCCAACGATTTGAGTGCAAGCATTCTTGCCAATAATCAATCGGCACCACTTGGATTGGATATTGCTTATCTGCCGATTTTGAAGACAATACCAAACCAATGGTTCTATCTTGCGATCAACGTTGTCACACAGTATATTTGTATTCAAGGTGTATTCATCTTAACTGGTAAGACCAGCACTCTCACCTGCACATTGGTCATTAGCATTAGAAAGTTTTTAAGCATCATCATATCAGTGCTCTACTTCAACAATCCATTCACCCCAACCCTATGGATATCAACAGCACTAGTTCTGCTTGGAACATTCATCTATAGTGATCCATTTGCCAAGAACAACAATAAAGTTAAGACCAAATAAACTAGAACAACAAACAGCAGCAAACCATCATCCAAGTAATATTATCTATCTTATTCTTTCATGTTTTTGTTGTTGTTGTTGCTATATTTATTTTGTTTTTTGAAAGATAGCACCATCAAATAAGTAAAAAGCAACAACAAACTAATCATTTGAATGCATTTTTGATGAACAAATCCTTTGTGGGTTGAGGATATTACATCAGAAAAAACCCAAAAATTCAAACCAAAGCTAGTTCCTCTGCAATCATGTTTAGACCTTCTTTTACACATTAAAAAAATGTAAAAACTATAAAATTCATGATAACTAACAGATATTTATGAATGTGCATCCGAATTTTTAGAGAGGTGGAATTGTGAAAACAACAAAAAAACACAAAAAGAGGAATCGGGTCAATCCTTTGGAATTACTAAAAAAAAAAAAAATACAATTCAAAAAAATGAATTTATATCCGAATTGATTGGGGTTAGTTTTATTGTTTGCACTACACTAGATTGTATTACTTTTATTCAGTGCACTCCAAATCAATCAAATCATTTTCAATTTGTGTACATAAATAAATATAGTATATTTGTATATAAATAGATAGATAGAATTAGACTAGTTACTGAAAAAAAATGAAGTTATATATTGTATTATTAGCATGCTTCTTTGCTTTGTCAATGGCTGCTGAGACACCACGTCCAACTGTCATCTGGCATGGTATGGGAGACACTTGTTGTTACTCATTCTCGTAAGTATCATCTCACCACAGTCGCCCGAATTGGCTTGATCAAAATCAATCAATCAATCAGTAAACCAACCAACATTATGCTCTTTACCTAATTATAGTATGGGTGCAATCAAGAAATTGATTGAAGCTCAAATCCCAAATATCTATGTAAGATCAATCGAAATTGGAGACTCATTGCCAGCCGATGAGTTCAATTCATTCTTCAAGCCAGTCAACGAACAAATCGATATGGTTTGCTCCATGTTGAAGTCCGACCCACAATTGGCCAATGGATTCAATGCTATTGGTTTCTCTCAAGGTGGTCAATTCTTGCGTGGTTACGTCGAGCGTTGCAACGACCCACCCGTCTACAACTTGATCTCAGTCGGTGGTCAACACCAGGGTGTCTATGGTATGCCACGTTGCGAACCAAACAGCACTTTCTGTAACATGGCTCGTGAGTTGGCTGAGCTCGGTGTCTACACTGAGACCGTCCAATCAACTTTGGTCCAAGCCCAATACTGGCAAGACCCACTCGACTACCAAACTTTCTTGGACAAGTCCCAATTCCTTGCTGACATTAACAACGCACGTCCAGAAAAGAACGACACCTACAAGAAGAACTTTGTTTCACTTAATGAGTTTGTCATGGTCCAATTCACTGAAGACACCATGGTCATCCCAAGAGAGTCCGAGTGGTTCGGATACTATGTCACCGGTCAAGCCACCCAATTGATCCCAATGGAACAAACCGACCTCTACATTGAAGACTGGATTGGTCTCCAATACCTCGACAAGGAAGGTCGTGTTACCAAGATCCCATGTGCCGGTAACCATTTGCAGTTCACCGATGCCTGGTTCGAACAATACATGATCCCATACATGAACAACACAATCTCCACTGCTTAAAATGAATAATAAATCCTATTTATTAATTATTATCGATGATATACTCCTCAAAACAAACATATCGTTTTAACATTACTTAAGTAATGTTCTATGAAATTCCAGATCAATCGTTTTAATTTAAAACTCCCATATATATATTTAAGAATTTGTCCAATTGTCAAGCGTTTTACTCTGTAATTCCACATATGGGACCCATTATAAGGTTAAAATTTTTCACATTTGATTGTTGATTGTTCATTGTCAATCCTAGGATAGGACTTTGTTTACAAAGTTAGAGACAACAAATTGCCAAAAACTGTGGAAAATTGGTCCACATATTTAATTTTGAAGATTGTCATTTTTGTGAAAAAATGAAAATGACCGTAATTTTTGATCAACTAAAATCAGAAGTATTCATTGTGTGAACCGAGCTGCATATTAATCAGTTTGAATTCATTTAGCACCACCAAAGCAAAACTTTTAACACAAACAGCACTAGATTCTATATTACTGTTGGGTGGAGTAGTTCAGCACTAAGATTAGATTAAATCAGAGATCGCTCAGAAGATTCGTTTGATTGATAGATGATCGACATCTACTTACTCTGCGGAAATGAATAGAATTCTCGGTTACTCTGGTAATCGGTTGTTTGGTGACCCAGCTTAGAACTTTCATTGGGTCACCTGTGTCTGGTGCCACGACTACCTCTACTTTGCTAAACAACTGTGCATACCACAACCACAGCCACTACTCCAGTGCCTCGCTGCACAGCCAGCTCTACAGCTCGAAATCAGAGAGCAACAACACCGATGAAGTTATCATCGACAGCGACAGAGACACATCGAGCCAATCGAAAAAGCTGGATAGAATCAGAAAGAAATACAGCAATGCTGCTACTGCAGTTCATGCCGAAGACCTGGTGCCGCAGACAGTGAGATACGAATTCGATCAAGACAAGGTGCAGGAAATCAATCATGAGCTGTCGACGATCGATAAGCAGCTCGAGACACTGATGCTGATTGACGACAGCAAGAAAGCACGTTACGACCGCATCATGATGAAGAGGCTGCTGCGTAGAAAGAATCAGCTTATGGAAAGGCTAAGCACGCCAAAGCCACCTTCCACTCCAACCAACAAGCTCAACGATATTCAAATGCGACAGGATATGTTCATGTCTATGCTGCCGGTGACACACACAGCTCCACAAGAAAAGGAGATTGACCAACTGTTTGTTAAACTCAAGTATTCATCAAAATTGGCATTGCAACAGTAAGTACCATCGGATCATAGTGAGCTTACAGCGCGACTAAGTGGTGTTAATTTGCTTTAGATTGAAGACGCTACTTGTTGGAACCTACAGAGTGATGATGCAACCCGATCAAGTCGATGATTTTCTCGATAGAATTGCAAGATCGATTTACAAGAGTACAGAGATATTGAATATGTTGCTGCAGTACTATACAAAGAACGATAGATTAGCCAAGATTGTACGCATCATCGACTTGTATGACAGCCAAAGCGAGATGAATACCTCGACCTTTGATATACTTTACGAATATGCCGAATCTAGAGAATTTCTCGTTTTAAACAGCTATCAAAGATTGGATCTAGTTCAATATATATTGGAGCGTGTCATCAAGGAGACAGCAGGAGCGGTATCCAATCAAATCGAACCATCACAATCACAATCACATTTACAAGTAAAAGAAGTAGTAGTAGTAGTTGATACTGAAAACAAAGAAGTAAAAGATAATAGTAATAATAATAGTAGTAACAGTTGTAATATAAGTAGTAGTAGTAGTAGTAATAATAATAATATTAGTAATAGCATTGATATGTTGCTGGCGAATTGGAATTTGGATGATCAACCTCTTAAGTCACCACTTGGCCAGCTGATAGTTTATAATGAGGTGACAAGGAACAAAGCGGTGCTGGAGCTGTTGGTGAAGAAGCTGGATGTTGTCAGTGAGCTATGTAAGGATATAACGATAAACGATATCATTGGACAATATCTTTCAATGCCTGCGTATGACGACGCGCTCCTCTGGTACTCGAAGCGTGTCAGCAAGTATCACATGCTACCAAACCACCATACTATCTACAAATTCATGGCGTTCCACACCAGTGTTAAAGATCACAACCTCGATCAATACTGGATGACGATGAAGCGTCTCTTTGCTGAGACATGGCGTGGCAACCTTACTGCTCGCCACCTCTCCAAGCAGCTCAATCTCTCCATGTCTACAACACTGCAACGCATTACCCTTGCAGTCAGAGAGATGAAGAAGATCACTGAACGACAGGACACTCTACTGAAGCGATCGCTGGCACAGTCAAACACTGCGGAAGTAAAGAAACTGCTTGTCGACTTCTTCTTTAAGCGCAAGGTATTCCCAAAGAACTCGCTTCTTCTGCGCGCCATTCAGATGCTTTACAACAATGATCCCAACGACTACTTGAATAACATAGTCCCACTCGCACCAGCCATTTTCAAACCGCTCATGTCCTCACCACAGTTTTACAGCACAGCGCTCAGCAACAATTTGGAGCATGGCATAGACTTACTGAGTCGCGAAGATCCCTTCTTGTTTGCAAATTCACAGCAGACATGGAACGACATTATCATTGGCATAATCAACAGTGATGCCAAGCGTGGCGATGAGGTGACCGTCCAGCTCATCGGCAAGATGCTCAAATCCATGTTGTCCAATGATCTTTTCATTCAGCCAACCACTATCAAAACTCTAGGCAACTATCTGTACCAAATTAACAGATTCGATAAAGATATAATAGATTCACTGAACGAGTACTCCACCAAACACAATATACAAAGCCTTTTAATCAGTCATCTAAATATTTCACATCTCGCGCAGAAGCGAAGATTCAAGGAGGCACACGCTGTCTTCCTTGCCATCGCAGACAAGCGGCCACTCACCTACCAGGTCGCCACGGACCTCTTCCTGCAGAAGCACTCCTATTCCAAATTGGTTGCAAACCGTCTTAAGTTCACATGGGTCGAAACCACGCTGGAGGATCTCGAGTGGTACCTGGGCATCTCATTGAGCTACAAACAGGTCAACCAATTCACACTGTCGCTGGTCACCACGACACTTGCCAAAGACAAAAGCACACCCAACATTGGACAGTCGCTGATCAAGCAGTTTGTCACTCGTGAGAACAAACAGCTTATCAACGATGGCCAGTGGAATGTTTTCAGCCGACTCATGAAGGCGCTGCCCAACCAGAAGGAGCAAATCGAATTCTTCAAACACATTTCAGCTCATCAATTGAATACATCCGACTTGAAATTAGAACTACCATTTAAACTCAACGAAAATCAAGATATCAACGAAGTATTACAAAATGATACACCAACTTTAGTAAATACAGCTTCGCCAACAACAAGTACAACAACAAGCACGACAATCAACACACCAACACCACCGCCACTTTCAACCAAAGCCATCAACTACATTACCGAGAACTTCATCAACCATAAAGTAGTACATTGTGTTTCAAGTTATATTGAATCATAGAACCAAATCATTAAAGATATATAATATTATCATTTCATACATAATAATAGTTCAACCCATTTTATTCTTGTAAGATGATTAGGTATATTTGATTTTCTGTATAGTTTGTTAGTTAGTTATATAAATGACGTTAGCGGTGTGATGTAAACCATACCAAATACCACGCCACTATGTGTTGCCATTCTCTGGACACGCCTGTCCAACTTTGATATTGGTCAAAAGACTTGTATCTATTGATTACGATAACTGATTTTCTTATTTCTTTGTTCGTATTATTATTGTTACAATAAGGTTATTAATTAGAAGCTTATTCCTGAACTTGATGTCGAAACTAGACCTGTACTGGTTCCTATTGAACTTGATATCGAAATGCCATTGCCTGTGATACCTCCAGTGGTTGAAAGAGTGTCTTTGTAGATGATTTCATTGCCTGTAGTTGAGAAATTTGGTGTTCCTGTGCTGGAGGTAGTGCTTGTTGCTACTGGACACGCAAGTGAACTGCTCATTTCGATGTAGTAGACACAGGTCGATGGTTGACCTACGTAGATCACAGTAGTAGGACCCTCCGAACATCTCATAGCAATTGTAATCATTCTATTGATTGGAAGTTGGTCACTACAATACGATCCATTTGCATAGTGAATTTGTCCACCTTTGTTACCACCAGCTATTATCAAATATAATATTCATAAATGAGTATTGGTTTCGAATAACATATAAATGAATCATTCATTCATTCATTACCTAATTCTGAGATTGATATTGAAGATAGTTGGCCAACGTTTGCATATGGTGAATTAGGTGCATACGGAGAGGAATGACAAGAGGAGCTCCCACTGTATTTCTGAGTGCAGAAAGACGATTCTTTGCAGATGTTGAAATAGAATGTATCTTGTGAGGTGCTAATAATTGAGTAATCTTTATCTGATGCTCTGTTTATTATAAAGAGAAGGAATTAGATATACAACTTGGAAAATAGATGTAGGATGCAGTTTAGGTTGGATTCGATAGGTTACAAACTAGAAAAGTCATAAAAGTCATTGCCAACTTGTAATGTACATGGAGTGCTTTGATCTTTGATCTCTGTAGTACTACCTGTGAGTGTTGTGCTAGTGGTAGTGGAGGCTACTAGAGTTATAGTCACCAATAATATCAATACAATCAATTGTGTGTGGCCCATTATAAAAATATATAATTAAATTAAAAACTGTATTCGTTTTCCTTTTTTGTTGTGATAGTTTTTTGAGAACTTTTTAAGTGAGGGACAAACAATTGTTTTTTTACCATTTTTTGGACCCATTTTTCTTTTTGTGTACACCTAGCTAAGACTTTTGATAATATTACAATTTAACTTGAGTTTCAATCAACTAAGCAGACCAAGAGAAAATCATCGACTTCTCTTAACATTATCAAGAATGACAACTTCAGTGGCAGTCAATGAAAAATTAGGAATCTATGATAAATCTTGCAACAATTAATGATTCCACGAGTAGGAATGCTAAATATTAGTTAGGATCTAGCTACTCACAACAGGTAGGGTATTAATGGAGCTCAGGCGGATTTTTAATTTACCATTACCATTTTTACCTCTTCCCAGCGATGATATGTCGATTTAGTAGTCCGTATCGAGAGTTTATTAAACATCTTTATGGGAGAAAAGTTGATTATTAAAGTCCGATTATTAAGGTTATTCATACCACAGTATCACTTCAAAAACTCTTATGATGTTGAGATTTTGAGAACAATGGATCTGTTGTATGTCAAATTGGACCTCACTAACAAAACTTTTTTCCAAAACTCAATCAATAAAAATATTTGTGGAAAATTTAGTCATACCATTTTCAATTACCAAAATTATTATATCTATTTATTAGTAGTATTAATTAATGAAATATTTAATAATTGTTTTAATTCTTTTAAATATCTATTATTTAAATTATATAAATGGAGATGTAATGTCTGTTTCACCTTCAATTGAAATGTGTCAAAATGATGGTACTCCAGAAACATTGCAAGATAATAAATATATGAAATGTAAAAAGATGATGGTTGTTACATTGGATGTAGATAGTAATCAAGTAAGTTTTAATGTATCACTCAGAGGTAATTCATTAAATTGACTTTGTATTTATATTATTATTTGAAATAGGATGAAACTGAATCTTATCAATTTACAATGGATCAACTGAAAGATCCAGATGGTCAATCCTTTAAGTTGATGAATCCAATAACTATTTCCTTTTCCAAAGGTCCACAATTTGCAGAATCAACACTGATCTATACAAAATCATATCCAGAGGAGAGATTTGAAACTACCTACTACACTACTGACTATTTGATCTATAGTACTTGTAAAGATAGTCTATCAGACCATACTTGTCCAACTGTAAAGGACTCCAATGGCAACCAGATTCCATACAGTCAAGGATTCTGTTGCAGCTGTGATCTAGGAAGTTATGTTGGAATTGATCGTGACTCACGTTCACATCTTTCCTGCAGTATTTTTCAATGGAAAAAGTTCATCTGCATCTTGTATGTCTCAGAGCAAACTACTCTATAATGCCTTTAACATTGAACCACCCGTGGTAACCTACGACATCATCGTGAATATGACATACTTCAACGAATCCACAGCAGTCATGGAGAAGAAAACCTATAGAAATGGGCACAGACAACCAGGTACTAAATGCCAATGGAGTGGTGATAAGGATTGTTGGAGACTTTGCACCTCCACAAGCAATGAGGACTTTTGAAAACAGCATGTTCTTCATAAATAATGAAAACACTGATCCCAACAATCCAATTCATAAGATGCCTTTTGAAAAAAGAGGATTGATCTTTCCGAAATCCTATGCAAGGCCAGGAGATTGTAACAATTTTGAAACCAGTTTCACGGAATTCCAAAACCAGCCCAATCCATGTAGTTCACCATACGGTTCGTGTCTTAATAACCAAATCAAAAAAGTTTAGAGACAAAGATCTAGCTCTTGATGCCCAGGGATTAAAAGGGGAATATCTCATCAGTAACTTTGGAGCTCGTCCGAAGCTTCTGAAAGACACAACGACAGATCGATTAAAGCTTTCCATTGAGCTCAAAGGCCGACAAACTACAGTAGTGGTAATCAAGATTCCTGCCGATCATTTCACTTTCATATATAATGAGAGTCCAGCCAAATAGTCTCTCATGTCATCAAGACTTTTGAATCTATGTCAGCCAATGGAAACCTATATATCCAAACCAAGAATATAGGCTCTATCAATTCACAGTACAACCTGAATGTCCACAATTGTACGCCTACGATAACAGTTATTAATCCAAGTCAGTCTTATACCATTCGTCCAAACGAAATAGTTGAGATTAAATTTGAAATAAGAACAGAAACTGAGCTTGAAGGAACTCACTCTTGCTATGCCGATCTCAAAGGAGAGGTGATGGGAACCATGTATGACTCTATTCTCATTAAATTCAATACTACCAAGACTATCATTGAGATCCCCGACTTCAACACAACCAGCTCGGGTGATAAATTAAACATAGGTATACCAGAACTAGCATGTGGTGATGTTTGTTCATTGTAATATTTATACTTGATTTGACAATAGATCAATATAATTAACAAATCTCTCTTTCCAGTGGCAATATCTTATGCTATTTTTCACAAAAGGAATGTATATGGAATATAGCCATTCTCGTTGGCATGGCAGCACTTCTAATATTCATAATATGCTTTGCTGTGAAATGTCTTCGAAGATGTGGATGTTGTTGCTTCTGTAATAGGAAGAAAAGATCTAAACATAAGAAAAAGAACAAGAGAAAGCCTATAAGAGTAATAGACGACGATGACGATGACGATGATGATAACGATAATATTAGAGTTTCTAGGAAAATGCTATTTCTCAATCAGGTTTTAGATAAAACCAAAATGAAATCATATGTAAGTTGTTGGTGATTTCAAATCGGATGGACTGTTTTAAAGTGTATTAATGCTAATAATAACTCTATTTCCAGAGGTTGAAAGGAGAGTTAAATAAAAACAAGATCAGCTTCAGGGGAGTGCTACATAGGCACCCTTCTTCGAAGCAATCTATCTTTGAAATTAAACCTCCATACCAATCACTATATATGGATAAAGATGGAAAGAAAAGAGAAGTCGACCCTAAAAATATATTGTGGGAAAAGATAGTCTCCTGTGTACTCTCAGAATCACAAGTGTCAGAACTTACCGACACACCTCTTGATGGATATCTTTGGCTAAACAAAAGAATCTAATCCAATAAGATCTTGATTCAAATACAAATTAATAAAACAACAGGTGTATAACAACATATTTAAATGATCGATTTAATTTATTATTATTATTATATAACTACTACTTCATCATCAAAAGAGAGAGAGGAGATGAAATGATGTTTCAAACATTTTTGTCAGACAATCTTATCGCCAAATGGAAAGTATGTGAGAGATATGGTCCTATGGCGTGGTGGTCACCTAAACCTTTACCAGCTACTATGATTCTGGTATCATTGAATGAAAGGCCATGTTGTTCTTGTATCTTTAGCTTCAAATCACCTACTGTATAATTGCTTTCTACATCGATATGAAATGAGAGTGATTGATCTCTTACAAATTGAACTGTAATTATAACCATTTAATATGATGATAATACAAAAGAAGGTCTATTTTACAATGTTTAAAAGCAAGCACTCTACGAAGTAAATCAATGAATAACAACAATAGCGAATGACATTGATGTACTAATAAATATTACAATATTTTAGATTCTCATGAGAATCTAAATATTATTTGATATTTATGAGTTTTTGAATGGAGATGTTTTGGTGATCTTTTTTATAACTCCATGTAACTTTAAAAACTATTGAACTTCGCTTATATAATTTCAAGTTTTAAACTTATATGTTTATAATTCATAATACCTAACACTACTAGCTAGGTGGTTTTAGATTACCTGGTAAATTGAATCATAAATTATATCTTGTATCTTTATAATTTTAAGTGTTGGAACTTTTAATAAACTTTTTCTTATGAGTCACTAGTCTGACCTTAGACTTTTCATTAGAATATGGTGATATTTTCTTTCAAATGTCGCCATCAAACCTACAGCTTCAAGATAATTCAAATAAAATCTGAGTATCTCTTTCAAACCACCTGTCAAAAACCTCAATATTTTATTCTCTAAAACCAGCTGGCAATTCAGAAACAACTAAGATTGGATTTTTGGATCGAATCATATAAAATGCAAGCTGGCATTTCTATTTTTTAGTTTAAGTGACAAATATAAATAGAAGAGAAATGGAGTCCAAGTTATTTAAATCAACATTCGATAATATCCTATTAAGAAGAATAATATTTGAAAATGTTTATCAAATTAATAGAAATTCTCTAACAAAAAAATTCAAGTGGAGGGAACTCCTCCAAAATCCATTGTCCTTGGCTGGTAACTGCTATTGGAATCCATTGAAGGAATATTTTGACAACTGTAAAGTTGTTTCAAGAATAAGATGCTATATGGAACAGCTTTTTCAAAATGCTATCCAAGGTGGTTGCTCTCTACAATTTTTGGAAAACCTGGTAAATTATTTCAATCTCATTGAAATTATCGATTGTGATGATAACATGTCTAATTTGAAAAAATCAAATACTCAATACTTCAATGACAATGTCCATCAAACAAGGTAGAATGGATATAATAAAATATCTATTCGATACTTTTCCAACTCACAAATGGCCCATGCATGAATTTATTGCTATCTCACCAAACTGTCCAAATGGATGGGAGCTCTTAAAACTCTTTGTGGAGATTGACCAAAACAATTCATACAATAAGATTGACTCACCACTTGATGGAAACGAATTTAATGCATTTAACTCTGCTGCATTTGCTGGAAACATTGATATGATTGAATGGCTTATTACAAATAGACCTCAAGATTTGGAAAAGAATGACATGTTTATGAGCTCAGTGCTTGGAAAACAACAAGTAGTGTTGGAATACCTACTAAAAGAGCATTTGAGATTCTTGGATACAAATCAAGTGGAATTGGTTTCAACTGCAGCAAAACTGGATCAATTTGAAATAGTTAAGTTACTTCAAAAACATGGTTGCGATTGCTCTCAAGGCATTATTGGAGCAGCAGCAAGTGGAAACTTAGATATTGTGAAATGGCTTCATCAAAACACCAATGCTGAAGTTGGAAATGCAATTCATGTCGCTGCTAGTAATGGAAGATTAGAAGTTTTGAAATGGCTAATGCAAAATACAAGTGCAGAATATGACAATGTACTTATCTCAGCAACTCTTGGAAATCAAGTAGACACATTTTTGTGGCTACTAGGAAATCATACCGATTTCTCTCTACCTACTGATTATCTAGATGACTTGGCCTATGAAGGAAACTTTGAAATTATCAAGTGTGTACATGAGAAAACATCATGTACAAGCGAGAGTGCAATAGAGTATGCTGCAATGATAGGAAAGTTAGATATAGTAAAGTGGTTGCACGAGAATAGAACAGAGGGCACCACTGAATCTGCGATGAATGAAGCTGCCAAATATGGTCATCTAGAAGTTGTAAGGTGGCTACATGAGAATAGAACTGAGGGATGTACCACTTTGGCAATGGATAATGCATCTTGCAATGAACATATCGAGATTGTCAAATATCTTCACAAGAACAGGACTGAACTTTGCACCATGGTTGCAGTTCTTAGTGCTTATGAGAATGGAGACTTGGACACCCTCGAATATCTCATTCAAGAAGTAAAGATGGAAAAACCACTATACATTGAAATTGAACAATATTTTCAAAGCCACATGGAAAACAATAACTTTGAAATAGTTGAATGGACATTGAATAAATATGTTGTGCCAATCGACATCCTTCTAAATACCAGAGAAAAAAATAGTGGTCCACTTTAAAAATGCACATCAAGTAGTGGACATTATAAACCAATACATAGTCAACCATGGTAGGAGCGATCAAAAACAATATCAATAAATATTCAAATAAAGTTATTTATGTTTTATTTATATATATATATTAATACTACTATACTATTTTATTTAGAATGCCAAAACAGCGAAAGTCAACAAAGCGACAAGACCGACGGTGAGGGTTGAAGCAGAACCGGTGGTGGTGGAATCTTCGGTGGTAGTGCTGTCTCCAGAAGTGGTGGCTGGTCCAGTGGTGGCTGGTCCAGTGGTGGCTGGTCCGGTGGTGGCTGGTCCAGTGGTGGCAGCGGTGGTGGTGGCATTACCAGTGGTGGCTCCAGTGGTGGTTTCTCCAGTGGTGGTGGTGTTACCAGTAGCTCCAGTGGTGGAATCTCCGGTGGTAGTGGCTCCAGTGGTGGTAGTGTTACCAGTGGTGGTGGTGGTTGGGGTTGGATCTTGGTATGCCAATTGAGCACGGGTGAATGGAACGTTGTCTGGGTTGAAGGCAGAAACGTACAAGGTTCTGGTGAGGGAAGAGTTGAGGAGTTGGTCAAGTGAGAGGTTAAGGAGTTGGTAGAGGGATGAGTTATCAGCCTTGGTGATGATCATTGAGTTGTCACAGGTGAAATTGGCTTCGGTAACGACAGCATTTGAAATATCCAAAACCAAGTTGACGAGACTGTTGTCTGGGTCTTGACCTGGCTCAGCTGGACCCAAAGCACTGATATTTTGGACGGTGTATCCGAGAGTATCGTTCAAACCAGTCAAAGTAATGTTGTAAGCAATAGTGTATTCATCAGTACCCTTGGTAATGCTAGTGGCGATTGAACCAGAGACGGTGTTTTGTGAACCATTGTTAAGGTTTTTCCCATGAGAATTGACCGGCAAAGTTGGCGGTTTCTAAATATTTTGGAAACAGATAGAAAAAACAAAGAGAGGGAAATGTTAATTTATTATCAAATGGTATAAGATATTAAATTAAATATTTACGGGCAGCGGTAGCTGAGATAAAGATCAAAGCGATCAAAGCGAAGGCGAATTTCATCTTGTATATTATAATATTATATATATATTAATTATTTATCTTTAGATAGATAATTGTTGTTGTTGTTGGAAATGAATGAATGAATGACTGACATGCCGAAACAAGTTCAATTTATATGAATCTATTTTTCTCATCTTTATTCTAAAAGAGGGATTAATCGTTATTCAGTGGGGATGCAACCTGATGCACGAGTGTTCAGAGTTTCTTTTTTTTTATAATAATGGATTAGACTCCCACCATCCAGCCTCCCCAACTAAAATTACACTTTGATTATTTCAAAATAATGCATTCAAAACTTTTCGTTATTAATTATTAAATATCATTAAAATAAAATAAAAGAACTGGAAATATTGGTTTGTTTGTTGTCATGTGTGGTGCTGTGGTTTTGAAGATGACAATTATCATATCCTGGAGGAAGGTTCTCTGCCTTCGACTCCAACAACTTCAAAGTAACTACCTCACGCAGCAAAGAGGCATTTGAAAACGGTCGAATGCAGTCAGTTGTTTGATGTTGGTTGGTGAAGCACTCTTCATCCCTCTTTGGTAAAATAAAACAATATTTTTTCTATCAATAGAGACTTTTATGGAATAGCACCACTTGAAGTGTACTTTATTTTATTTTGTTCACGCAACTAACGATATTTTTGACTTGGAATATGCTTGTTCTGTTTTTTTGTTCGACGGTTATGTTGTTATTTTACCCCATTCAGCTAAAAACCAAAAATTAGATTTCAGAAAAAATGTCAATTAATGCACTCTCAGATGTATTATTAACATTTTTGCAAGTTTCAGTTTTTGGGTGACATATAAGGACAAGGTATTTGTTGAGGTGTCTTTTTTTTTACAAAAATTTGCATCTTTGGCAAATTGGCACACACCCATTTTAATATTTATTTGAAAATGAAAAAAATTAAATCTATCCATATGATGAATGGTGTGCTAATTATATAAAAGTGATGATTTTCAATTGAGGGATATACAGCCCTGATGAGGGCTGATTTTTGTTAATACAATGTCACAATACTAATGAATTTATTAATGATGATCACATCCCAAATAGGATTGTATTCTAACACGATCTTACAAATGATCAAAACAACAACTACTTCACCTAGCAGTTTGGCACTTCCATTCTCAAATCATCAGCATGATTGGCTCAAATTGTAATTTGGTGTATCCCCCAATACTATGTACAAATTATTTAAATTCAAAGTGGTTCTTAATTCTTCAAAAAAAGTTTACTATTAATATAAACATACAGCAAACCCAATAATTTGGTTTTGGTTCGGAAAAAATCTTGAGAATCAGAAATACTTTAGATCCATGCTTGACAAAATATATAATATATTGGTGTATTGTGTTTAATGGGTTTATCTTGCTTTCATGATATATTAAGAACTATTGCCTGAATCATATAAAGAACTTGGATTGATCTACCTTGAAAAACCATAATTATATTAACCAAGTTTTGTTTAGTTTTAAATTTGAGAGGTTCTCTTCCTAATCCACTTAATTCGACCAAAACCTAAATCTCTTATCAAATAGGAAATAACAAGAAATCAACAATTTATTTTGTAATTTGAGTATCCACGGCGAACCATGATTTCTGGATATTTATTTTAGTTCATTTACAAGCTTTTTAAATTATTATTATTATTATAATGATTAAGCTAAAAAGATAGTCAACAATCTACTCATTAGATGACTTAAGTTTTGGCAATAGAAAATCTTAATAATAATCTCAAGTTTTTAAATGGTTCATCAAATGGCATTTGGCACTTTAAAGTAGGCTCTAGAACAAATCTGTTGTTGTTGGTCTTGGTTTTTGCAAATAGATTACCGTCCTCGGCTTGTGCCCACTAACTTTAGTTTATTGGAGCTTTGCATCATTACATCATATATTAGGTTTGACAAAATCATTTGTACATTTCACTGAATGGTGTATATGATATTTTTAGGTTAAATCTCGACCTATTATAATCAATCTATTTTAATTCTATTCTTTTTGATGTGTTTTTTAAGAATAACTAAAGAATCATTGTAAAAATAATAAAAATATTAATATTAATAATATCTTTAATCAATTATATTTAAAATGAATCTTCATTTTTCAAAGTAAACTATTATAATTCTTATGAATACTTTATAATATCAGAGAATATCAAATTTAATATTTTAATGTTGTTAATTATTCATTATTAATAACTCTTATTGTAATGATCATTCATTGACTAATCAATTACTATTAATTGTAATTAACAATTAGTTATAATATACTTCATTTTATTTCTACAATATACTACCTACTTTCAAGATCATTGTTATAATAATAATAATAATAATAATAATAATAATAAACAAGACCTTAATCGTTATATATGCTGTACAAAGTAATTTAGATAGGTTGTACTTTTAAGAGATAACTAATATATGTTCATTTAGTTGAACATCATGATTTATGTTTATTTGTACTTTTATAAAGAAAGATATTTGTTTTGATTGTTGATATAAATAAATATATAGATTTGAAATTATTTGTTTTATTTATAATTTAATATGAGGATTGTTATTTATTTATTGTTGTTGATAGTGTTTTGTTTGGATTGTTGATATGAATAATATCTATAGATTGATTATTTATTGACGTGAGCTCAAAGCAGAACCAATTTGGTTGGAGAGATTCTTTCTCTTCTCAAGTTCAGATGAACCAGTGGCACTACGCAACTCGTTGACAACTTGCTTGGTCTTACCAAAGTAGATGGTTTCGAGGGTGAGACGCAATTTAGATTCCATATCTTCGACCATCTTACCGATGTTGGTGATGTGAGTGTCGACATCGTTGACTGGAGATTCCTTCTCCTCTTGTCTGGTCAAACTACCTGACAAGTTGACGTTTCCAGTGCTGTCGTTTTCAGTCTCGATTGAGAGCATGATGGTGGAGGTCAATTTGTAACGAGCGTTCTTCTTCATATCCTTAACTTCGACGACGTGAATAGAGTCCCAAGTACCTCTCATTGGTTGACCCTTCTTTGATTGATCTTGAGTCTTCTTAATCAAAACTACTGCAGCAAATCCACCATCGAGATCCCAACAATAAACAGATGAAAACACCACCTTCGAAATATCTAAATCATTGCACAATAAATTGTGGTTAGCTTGGTTCGCGTCGAATTGGTTGATGATTATTTCGCCGCCCAACTTCTATACATACAATTCACGATAGATATCAAATACTTCATTGGCTTGAACCTCGATCTCTCTCAACTTTGGTGATGGGAGAGCACCATCGCTGATGGGTGGATCATATTTATTTGACCATGGTGATCTGTTTATCGAAATTTGATTATCAATGATTAGTTGCTGCAATGACAATCACTAGTATCTCTTGTTTGGTCGATTCTATTGTATTCTATTTACCTGTAGGAATCACCATCTCTATTATAATCACAAAGGAGATAATCACGCTTTGATACTGGGTCGAAAGCGATCTTCAATGGTTGATCGACAGATGACAACAAATCCTCAGTCAAATCTGGTACCAAGTCGAGCAAACCTGCCAAGTTGTCTTCGATTTGAGCAGGTGGCAATCTTCTCATCAAATCTAAAGCTGAATCTAATTTGGACATGTTTATATTATTATTACTAAGTGTACAACAACGAAAATGAAAACAAAACACACACTGGGTTATTAGGCTAAATAAAAGGATATGATATATATATATATTGATATTACTATACAACAAGCTAACTGACAATACAATAGCAAGATATTAATTTATCTATTTAAAGTACACACTGCGCTGAATGAAGTGGAATAAGGAAATTTTTAAATTTTGTGACAACACAATAGTGACTACTGATAGTATTATAAAATTTAGTATGAGAAAGGTGAACAAGGAAGCCAAAAAGGAAGAACTTTAAATATTTTTTTAATTTTGATTTTTTATTATTTTTTGGTTTCATTAGATTTTTTAAAAAAAATTAAAACAACCCAACTGCGAGTCAAAATTGGGTTTCATTGTCACACCAACAAGATCACATAGTTTTTTTTTTTCTCACTATAACGTTATCTGAAGCAATATCCATAGTGGTGTGTGGAGTCTTATTCTTTATTATTATTGTTATGAATTGGAGTAAGATCTGTCATTACAATTTAATGTAAATTTACACTTCATTTACTTTACTTTTTGTTTTGTTTTTTTTAAAGTTGTTCTATTTTATTTATTTAAATTGGTTTGGTTAACCACTTGTTAAGTTAGTTTAAGAAATAAAAAGAGATTGGGTTGTAGATACATAAGGTGTTGCGGTAGATTGATTGATTGTTGTTGAATGAAAGTGTTAATTGTGATGACTCTTTCTCTTCTTTTTTGATTTCTCTTCTTCGCTACTACTGCTGCTGCTGCTTTCTTCATCACTACTCTCTTTCTTTGATCTCTTTTTCTTTTGTCTTCATCTTTTTTGGGTGATTGCTTCTTCTTTTTCTTCTTTTTGTCATCAGAGTCCGACTCTGACTCTGATTCTGATTCTGACTCTGACTTGACCTTCTTTGATTTCTTCTTTGTATCTTCTTTCTTTTTCTTTTTACTTTTTTTATCTGACTCTGATTCTGATGATTCTGACGATTCTGACTCTGACTCTGATGATTCTGACTCTGATTCTGACTTATCTTTCTTTTCTTTCTTGTCCTTCTTTTTCTTCTTTCTTTTCTTCTTCTTTTTCTTCAGTTGGCTCTTCATTCTCTTCATTGTCATCAAACTTTACTATATCGGAACTGTTGTTATTCTTTACATTTGTTTGTTGTTGGCGTTTGTTTTGTTTCTTTGGTGTTTCAACTTTAATCTCTTCGTGTCCAGTAATATATGTATCGGAATCTGTCATTTGACCATGATAGTAATATAGTTCTTATCGGTCAATACACTATGAATTAAGATATAATGTTATACCCAAGTAACTCTAAAAGCCGTAATTACAATCTCCGAACTAATATTACTCTTTAACTCTAAAATAAAATCTTGGTACCAAGTGAAATTAAATTGGCACTGTTATTCTTGTCTACAAAAGTAATTTGAACTGTGGTCAATAGTGCAAGTCCTTTGGCAAATCAGCCTTGATAATCGATGCTGAAATCACGCCAAACACAAGCAGTGACAAATGTGTTGATGATACTCTCTTTACAGTTCCATCTGAAAAATAGAACCATCGATTGATTAGTACACTATAGTTGTGGCCAACGTATTAATTAAGTGAGGAATTGAACGACTACATACGTATTAATTGACCTTTGGTTGGACGGAATACCATAAGACTAACGATAATTGGCACATTCAGGAATGGACTGTCGTAGAAATTGGCAACTTCTTTCTCAACGAGTTTCAAGTTGAAATAGGAAATGATAGTTGCTTTAAGATGCTTATTATATCTGAAAATCAATCTGTCGAGAGCAGACTTGGCACCACTGATGATATTTCCAATGTTGATTGGTGCCAACATCAACTTCAACTTTACTGTAACGATTTGGAATGGTGATGCTTGTGACTCTTCCATCTTTAAACTATATTACTAGTATGCTAGGCTCTTCTACTTTTTAAAATGCACCAACAAACAATCTTAATAATATGTGTCGTATGTAATAAATAGAATTGACCACTTAAAAGTCATACAGAAGAAACTAGATTTTCGATTGTTTCGTTTTTAATCATTTTTATCAAAAAGAGTGTTGTCAGAAAAAATTAAAAATAAAAAATTGAAATTAATGTTTATTTTCACTTTAAAAACGACACAAACAATCACACACAAAATAGACATAGATTTGATAGATAGATAGAAAGATAACTCATATCTAAAGATAGATACTATAGCTTTAAAACTATAATACTAAAATATAATATTATAATTTAGTATGATGATGATGGATGATATTTATATAAAATACAAAATGTTAATTTTATTAAGATAACTAATTTGTATATTTGTTGCTTTTTTACTATTATTATTTTGGCATGTGATTTGATTTGATTGATTGGGTAAATGATTTGATTTGAGTAATAAGATTGATGGTTTGATTGCTATGCTATTATAATAAAATATGTTTTAAATATATTTTTCAGGTTTAATTTATAGGTCTTTTGCTTTGGTGCTTCATATCTGTCTGGAACTTGCAAATCGAGAATACAGCAGAATCCCATGAACAAAATGGTAAAGCAAAATGAAAACTACAAGGTAGGCCTCAAGGACTGGACCTGGGAAAAAATTAAAGTAAGATGAACCTCCGTGGTGGGGCTCTTTAGAGGATGAGGAGGAGGAGTTGGAGTTGGAACCGTTGGTATCTTGGAGTTGGCTGAAGAAGATCGATTTCTCTTGGATTTGTTCGAATTCCAATGAGAAGTCAAGTGGGGTGGCATTTTCACCAGTGAAGAAAGAGACGGTCTCGACACCCTTCAAAAATGTTGTTGACATTGGCGACACATTGGTCTATAACAGAAACAAAGGAATAGGGAGAGAGCAATTGTTAGTTGGATAGATATTCGAAATTTTGCACACTATACATACTTTGATTCTCAGTTGGCAAAACGACAACGAGGATATCAACTTTCTTATTGGAAATCATGTTCTTGATAGATGAGATTTGATTCAATTTGATGTGTTCGGCACCTTCGATGGCGAATTCACTGTCGGAGGCAACAACCAAGGAACCCTCGAGGGAGTTGCTGATTGATTTGAGGACAGATGAAACAAGTGAGGCAGAGGTGGTGTATGGGATGAAGATAGATGATGCAGCACCCTCAATGCTTTCCTTGAGTGAGTTTTAAGCTGCTGTGTGGCTTATCACTGTAGCTGTCGAAAATCTTTGAAAGTTCATCTGTACGGAGCTATATTGATTGAACAATTGATTGAATTAGTAATCATATATAAATATGGTAACATTTGTTCAATCTTAATCTGGAATGGTGTGGTTTAAAGGAGTAATAATCGTTTTACATTCATAATATCATCAGTCAATCATTTGTTATATCAAAATGACTCGCATTTCAAAGATGTGTCTATAGATTGAGATAATCTAATCGATCAATCAATTGATCAATCGATTTCGTAATCTGTTCCTGTCAACTTTAATGAATTCCAACACCAATCCTGATTTATGATTGAACTGTTAAAATTGATTGTGATCCATACTTCTTTTTCGACGAAAATAGTGATCATTTCTGGCTTGGAGGCAGAGATGATTGATGAGTCTGAACCCTTAATAATAGAGACCAACAATTCCTTGAATTGATCAGCACTGTATGATTCCAAAATTTCACTTTGAGTGAATACTCTATAGATCAAAGTATTAGTAACCTGATACTCCTAGCCAGTTGGATACTCATAGTTTAACGAATGAATAATATTCCACTGTCGATTGATCCTCTTATACATTCTCTTCTTTATATAGATCCAAATCCATAAATCTATTCTTATCCAATCTCTTTACCATAGTATCCAA